>JAOTQR010024440.1:0-52614 GCA_025774065.1 Solanum ossicruentum
CTATTTTGATCCAATTGAGGACTTCCGACTCAAATTTAATTGTGCACACCAAATTCACTTGATACTCTAATCATGCACCAGAAAAAAATACTTAGGTTCAAATTACACGGCATCCACAACAATATTTTCCCAATTGGATAATTATCCTTAATTTAAAGAAATACGGGGTCTAACAATATCTTATATTTGTCATTTCAAAAAAGATTTCTTAAGGACATTTTTGAACTATTTCTAGTACACTGAACATTTTTCAACTAATATCAATGTATATGTTCCTGTAAGCCTGTCTAATTTATACAAAAGACACCAGAACTGATACCACCGAAATTTGAAAGTTGAATAATGGAGGGAAAGAAAAACCAAAAGTGGAATATGCTAAACAAATGGCCAAAGTTTTGGGTCCTAGAAGCTAGAGAAAGATAACAAAAAGCTATGAAGGTGTGGTCACTGAGAAGGAAAACAGTTTCCCTTAAAAAAAATCAATAACAAAAGAAAATAAAGTAAAAAACCAACTTATTTTTCTTAAAAAAACATTTTCCTTGTACCTAACATACCCACTCTGTTTGGATGGTTGTTACATATTATTCCACAATAAACTGATTGTATTATATTACATTGTATCATACTGTACTGTTATAATAAATATAGTGTTTGAATAAATTGTATTGATATATATCATTAGATAATATTACACATCAATAATAAATCAACTAAATAAATAGGATACATAGTAAATCTACTATGAAAAGATAGAATAAAGGATAAAATAAAATGATTAAATAATAAATAACAAAATAAACAGAAAATATTAAGATAACAATGCGATCACATCAACTCGATCGTTACACAAAATGGGACTTTTCTTCATTGTATGACAATAAAATTCGCGTCAAAAAAATAATAATCAAGGAACGAAAAATATTGCAACAATTGTTGTATTTTATTTGAAGGAGTGAGTTCTACAATCTCTATGAATCCTCTTATTCGCCTTTTTAAATATAAATTCAAGGGCTCTTTAGCTTGATCTTGTATGTTGAAAAACTTAGTACTTGATATGAATTTGTTCTTGAACTTGATCTTGACTTGTACTTGAATTCAGGGGCTTTTAGGCTTGTTCTTGAACTTTATCTTGACTTGTACTTAAATCCAAGGGCTTTTGGCTTGTTCTTGAATCTGGTGGTCTTGATCTTGATGGGTTCTTGAACTTGAACGCTTGATTTCTTGAATTCTTCTGGTTGCTTGTAGAGAAATCTGCGCATTTGATCCAGAGCTTTCTCTGGCTTCTTGTTAGAATTCTTGATGTCAATTCTGAATTTTGAGGACCCTTTTATATAGTTGTAGAATAGAGGGGTTATGATGGAATCAAGCTTTCTTCCGGCCAATAAGATTCTAGGTGACATTGCATAGGAAAATCGATTAGAATAGATTTCTAGAGTTATGATGGAATTGGTCTTTCTTCTGGTCAATCAGATTTAAGGTGACATGGCACAGGAAAAGTGATAAAAATAGGTTTCTTTTTAAGTGACTCGACAATATTTGATTGGTTGGAACACATCACTTGCATATGTGGCACATTTTTATTATCCTTTAATTTGAGATAGGAATGTCATGTCATTCTAACACATGGTATAATCCTATTGATTTCTCTATTCGACTTGTTATGCCATATCATCTGACATGTGGCATCAAGTCGGCCTCTAGGATGAGAGGATATCGGGCCTAACAAAGTGAGTCATCTTTTGTAGCACAAATAAATGAATTTGGACTTTTAATTAAATTCATATTTTATTGGACTTAATTAATTAACCCAATTATATTAATGCATAACATTTATTTTTTATACTAATATATTCTGAATATAATATAATTTGAATCATATTATAAATTTATATTTAATAAATTTTATATGATTACAAATGCCCCCTACTTCAAGTCTTGTTGAGATATTTTTTTTTAAGACTAGACTTGAAGTATATGAATATATCTAATACTGCGTCAGATTTTTATGTCAAAATGTAAAGGATGACACCTATTTGTGATGCACTCTTTTATTTTTTTGAAAATTACTATTGGAGACTATTGTGTTGAACATCCATTACAAAGATAATTGATTTTTCATTTAATAATATTTGCATTTCAACTTTTGTAAAAAGCCCCCACTTTTGCATGAAAAGAACACATCCTTTTTCAATTATGATAACTCAAATTTGGGTAAACATACCACGTCACCGCCTATATGTTCCATTTTTCCTATTAGAACAAGGGAAACCACATTCTTGTTCCAATTAGGATTCGACTAAAATGGGTCGAGCCACTAGACTTCTTAGTGAACGAGGAATCACAGTTTACTTCGGAGAAGATTTCCACACCCCTTATTGACATCTATAAATAGACCTTGCTTCTTATTCTTTTAACGTCAATATTCATGAATTTAAAGTTTCTCTCTGTAAACAATCTTTGGAATTAGATGTGGAGGATCAAAGTACAAGGTAAAATTCTTTTTAAATTTCTTGTGTATTATACCTCGTTCTTTTTGTTTCCTCTCCTTTTTCTTTTGCAAGGTCGTGAATTTAAGCTCCATTGTACCACATGAAGATGGTCATAAGGTGTGAAAAGATGGATCCACATCCCCACCCCCTTAAGCAAAAGGTAATTTCATGGTAATTTTTATCGCGTAAAGGAATGGTTATGCATTCCCAACTTAAGAATAAGGTAATTTTATGGTAATTCTTATTGCGCAAAGAAATGGATATGCATTCCTGCCTTAAGAATAAGGTAATTTTATGGTAATTCTTATAGCGCAAAGGAATAGATACATATTTTCGCCATATGAATAAGGTAATTTTATGGCAATCCTTATCGCGCAAAGGAATGGATACACATTCCCGCCTTAAGAATAAAAACTTGAAGATGTCCTTACGGTGAAAAGGAATGGATACACATCCCCACATTAAGACAACTTGAAGACATTTTTAGGGTGAAAAGAAATGGATATGCATTCCCGCCTTAAGAATAAGGTAATTTTATGGTAATTCTTATCGCGCAAAGGAATGGATACATATTCCCACCTTAAGAATAACAATTTGAAGATGTCCTCACGGTGAAAAGGAATAGATACACATTCTGACCTTAAGACAATTGGAAGACGTTCTTAGGGTGAAAATGATGGATATGTATTCCCACCTTAAGACAATTTGAAGACTTCAACTTGTAAATTTTGAGGATTTTCTTGAAGTTCGCATACTTAGTGGCTTTGAAGAACCATGGTGGATTTAAACTTCAATTTGAAGACTTGAAGGATTTGAAGGCTTCAACTGACCCAAATACTTGAATAATTTGCATATTTAGAAGATTTAAAGACTTTAACAGGCCTACATAGAAGATTTGAAGGCTTTAACTTACAGATTTGAAGAATTTGAAGTGAAACGACCCCAAAAGTGTCCGAAAATGTGTCTCGAAAGTGCTCGATAATGATAATTTACCTATATCTCAATATCCATGTGTGATATTGAAAATTCAAATTCATATTCTTGTTCAGGGGTTCATTTTGAGTGGAAAATGGGTCTAACCCCGATTTAAGAACAAACAATTAGCAATTTTATTTTTCATAATTTTTTATTTCCAATATCGATCCATGATGGTACCGCGATGTGCAGCAGTCATGGACCTATGTAAATCTTGCCTTCACAATAGGTCCACATCGCGGATCAGACACGGACCTGTGTATTTTGCTACCACTGATTTTTAATCTCGGTTCAAGTCTTTTGGGTCTTGGGCCTAAGCGTTCCCAAACATGAAAATACATATACTTGGCCATTTTTCACCCACATATCATTCTAAACATTCCCCAATACTCACTCAAACACTTAGGCTTATATTTCCCTCAAGATTCAAGTTCCAAAACCCTATCCTGATCTTAAGGAATTCAACTAAGCTTCAAGTCTCCATCTCCAAACTTCATCAAGTTCATCTCCAAAGCTAAGATATGTGGGTTTTTTTCATGGGTTCCTTCCATCCATGATGCCCAAGACTTCTTTTACTTAAAATTGTATGATTTAAAGTTGATTTATTCATGGATCTTACTTATTATGAAATTCACTGCACACTATATTAGGGTTTTTGAAATTGTGATTGTTTTAGCACATTTTAAGCTATAAATCCAAGATCTATTGTAAGATTTGATGTAGGGTTTTGATGTATATTGCTTGAGGGTGTTATCAAGTATCTATTGAAGGTTTTACATTGAATTTTATAGCAAGATTTCACTCTTGAATTACATAGTTTTACACTAGCATTACACACCAGCCAAGTGTTTGATGAAATGTCTTAAGGGTTCTTTAAGTTTTGATGATCTATTGGTTGAGTTATGATTCAAGTGACTCTATGATTATTATGATCTTTCTAAGAAGTGTTTAAATCATGAAAATGTTGATGATGTTGTAGGGCCAAATTAAGCCCTTTTTTCTAAGATAGTACCTCTTGTGAGCCTTTGATGTTAATATTAATGCAAAGAGTAATGTTGATGATGACCCACTGTTATTTTTGAAGTTAGGCTCATCATTTGAGGTCAATGATATTAAGAGCTACGCGTGCCATGTCTCTATATTTATTGCAAGTAATTAAAGTATGATTATCTTATATATTCGTGGGATTAGACTTAGCACCAAGTGGACTAGAGGCGAGTACCCAAGTCCTAGAACTACGTGCCACCATGGGTGAAGCAATTAGAGGGTGAGTCCCCAAATCTATAAGAGGAAAGTACCCTAAATATGAGGGCTTGGGGCGAGTACCCTAGTTCGGGATTGAGGCGAGTACCCGAGTCTAAGAACTAGAGGCGAGTGCCCGGTTCACATAAGGCTTGGTGGATCCACTTATTCATCAGGAGGTTCACCTTGGCAAGTAACTTCCCTCTTTTTTCTGGTGTAGGTTTGACATCAGGATTCCAAGTTGTAGCTCGTTTGGTCTTATGTTATGTCGGTTGAGGTTTCTTCCCACATTTATATATTATGTTCTATGTAAGATTAATGATTTGCAAAGCATGATTTACTTAAGCATTGATCATACATGACATATTGTTATTATGTTATCTATTGCTTATAATTATGCATTTTGATTGTGATGTCTATCTCTTTTTGAATTGCATCCCACATACTTAGTACATTTAAACATACTGATGCATATTTTATTCCTGCATGACATCACCATGTAGGAATCGAAGCTCCTATTGATTCTCATCATGGCTAGGCGGATTATTCAAGATATCTTACGGTGAGTCCTCAAGCCCGGAGACAATGTTTATTTTCTCTCAAGCTTATGTTTAGACTATGCCTTATATGCTTTGATTACCTATTGTCACTATTATGAGGGTGAGCCTGGTTACTTTTCTTGGCCCCCATTCTTATCTATGTAGTAGAGGTATTGTTGGACACAATATGTATCTATGCTATGAGCTTTGACTCTCTTGACTCCTGTTGTTTATGACATGAAAGGTGTTCCCTTAGCCCCGGTTATCCCTATTCACTATCTTTTGTTTCTATTTTAATTGCTTCCACGACTAAGGATGTGTAATGATATGCTACAAGGCTTATTTGGGATTCCTTTGGGTTCCCCATTCGCTGGTCACGTCTAGGCCCTAGGCTTGGGTCGTGACAAAGTTGGTATCAAGGCACTAGGTTGTTAGGTCCTCGGTGTCCAACACACCGTATCGATTAGAGTCCTATTCATGGTTGTGAAGCGCACCACGACTATGAATAGGAAGCTATGAGGTGTTCTAGGAAATGTTTCACTTCTTCAAGATCTATATCGTGCGATAGAGTTAAGTCCCCTAGGGCTTATTGTTAATCCCTAACCGTTACATTACAGGATATTTCTCAAGCTACTCAAAATAGTGTTGTGATGAATGCAGAGGTTAGCAATGCTCTATGGGTATTGGCCAAAGCGGCGAAAAAATTGGCAACTCACCTTGGTCAACAAGTGAGGGCTCCCGAGACTCCTATCGGTAAGAGGGGAGATAAGGAGGCCAAGAGGGCCCATGGTGAAAGGAAGTTCCAAAGTAACAAGTGTAGAGGTGGTGGTGATGTGTGCCTTATGTTAGGTTCCCAAGGTATGGTAAAGGCTATGATGGCCCATGTTTTAGGGGTACCAATGCTTGTTATGGTTGTGGAGAGGAGGGCCAAAAGATGATAGACTGCCCTCATAAACACAATGAGAGTAAAGGAGGCGATGATAGGGTGACTCATCCTAGATGCTCGAAATGTGGGAGGAAACATGGTGGTACATGTAGGAGGAACACGAGTTCATGATTTGGGTGTGGTGTGATGGGCTACAAAATCCCGGATTGCCCTTATGCTCAAGACATGGGTAAAGGTGGTCATGTTCATCAAGGGGCTCAAAAAGGGGACGAGGTGTCCGATGCTGCTACTGGTATGTAGAAACTCCTTTTGGCTTTAATGTGTTTGCATTGATGGGCCCAATGTGCCACTATTTCTTTCATTATTCTTTTGGTTGCTAATGGGTTTCATGTGTGTCCCGACTCTCTTTGGTGAGCTTATTGTTGTTTGAAATTTCATAGGTGTTTTTCCATGTTCATATTGCATTAGGTTTCACTTTGTGACTTGTTGGGTTTAGTGTGGTAGATTTTGATGTTATTCTTGAAATGGATTAGTGGTGTTGGTGATGAGTCCCCATTGAATGTAGGGTCTGTAAAGTCATTTTCTGATTCTCTATTAAATCCGTCCTTGAGTAGGGACTTGTAAGGTGGATACGAAGAGGTAATTCTATTTCTTTTCTTAAGATATAATTGATCTCTAAGGGTCTCCCCCATGTTCTTATTGCATAGGGTCTTGTCTAGTGATTTTGGTTGAACTTAGTTTATTGGATTTGAGGTCTTAAGGTGGTTTGACTACTTGCATATTGTGTCCCCTTTGATTTTAGAACCCATAAGGCTGTAACATGATGGTTTATAATGGTCGATCTATTTGGTCAACTAAAATGGGTTAGTCACTTCTTAGGCTTGATCTTTGGTTCGGGTTTTTCTCCCAAGTGATGAAAAGGGTAGGTGATATCAATAAGTGTCTTTTCGGATTAGGAGTAAACCTTTTTAGTATTGGTTGAGTTGTTTGGTTGACTTATGCACCAGCTATGTTTATGGGTTACATAAATAGGGTCTTTAGTCCCTTCCTTGTTATGCTTATGGTGGTTCTAGTGATGAAGTATTCATTTATTTAGAGCTTGCGAGCCATTTGGGGGTAGCGTTGCAAATCGTGGGGTAAGATGAGTTATATGCTAAGTATGTGGAGTGTGAAATGTTAGTTGAAGGAGGCTACCTCCCTAGTTCATGTGGCATCGGAGGATGGTATTAAGATTGATCCTAAGGAGACGTATGTGATTAGAAATTTGTCTAGACCTTTGACTCCCTTAGATATTAGGATTTTTTAGGGCTTAGCGGGTTACCACCAGAGGTTTGTGAATGGTTTCTCTTCTATTGCTTCTCCCAAGACTAAGTCAATCCAAAAGAAGGCTAAATTTGTATGAATCGATAAGTGCAAAAAGAGTTTTCGACCTTAAAGGATAAGTTTGTCTTCGCTCCTATCTTGTCTTTATCGGAAGGGTTGGAAGAGTTTGTTGTGTATTATGATGTCTCCCAGATTGGTTTGGGTTGTGTATTGATACAGGATGGTTAGGTGGAAGTCAATGCTTTTAGATAATTTGAGATGCTTTAGAAGGATTATCTTATCTATGACCTTGAGTTGGCCGTCGGGGCATTTGCTTTGAAAATTTGATGTCATTGGTTGTATGGGGTGCATTTTGGTGTGGTTACCATTCACTAGAGTTTCTAATATGTATTCACCCAAAGGGATCTTATCTTAAGACAAAGGAGGTGAATAGAACTTCTTAAGGATTGTGATATGAGTGTGCATTATCATCCCGGTGAGACTAAGGTTGTCACGGATGCTTTTAGTAGGGTGTCTATGGGTAGCCTAGTTCGTGTTAATAGTGGTGTTATTGTTGTTGATGGCTCTAAATCTTCATTGGTTGACGAGGTAAGTGCAAAGCAAGATCTTGATCCCTCCTTGCTAGAATTGAAGGCCTTGGTGAAAGAGGGCAAGGTGGAGGTTTTCTCCCAACGGGGAGATGGTTCCCTTAGGTACCAAGGTAGGTTGTGTGTATCTTGTGTTGATGGCTTGGTGTAAAAGATCCTTATGAAGCCCATAATTCTTCTTATTCTATACACCTCGGTTCTACCAAAGTTATATAGATTTGAGAGAGGTGTATTGGTAGAGAGGCATGAAGAAGGGCATTGCCAAATTTGTTTCCGGTTGTCATAATTGTCAACAAGTTAAGCCGAACATCAAAGGTCGGGTGGCCTAACCCAGGACATGGAGATTCCTACTTAGAGTGGGAAGGTGATTAACATGGGTTTTGTGGTTAGATTGCCCAGGACTAGAAAGGGTTTTGATTATATTTTTGGTGTGGTTGATAGGATGACGAAACTGACTCACTTTACCAGTTAAGACTACTTATGGTGCCGAAGAGTAGGCTAAATTATACATTCATGAGTTGGTGAGATTTCTTGAGGATATGCTTAGGGCTTGTGTATTGGAGTTCAAGAGTAGTTGGGACGATCATCTTCCATTGATTGAGTTTGCCTATAACAATAGCTATCATTTTAGCATTTGCATGGTCCCTTTTTAGGCTCTCTATAGTCAATGATATAGATCACCATTTGGGTGGTTGATGTGGGGGAAATGGTTTTGTTGGGTCCAAAACTGATTATGGGTGCTATGGAGAAGGTTAGGTGGATTAAGTAAAGGTGGGAAACGGCCCAAAGTTGTCACATCCCAAACCGATGTGAGGAGGAGAGAACTTGAATTCAAAGTTAGTGATTGGGGGTAATCGAAGGATTCGCTTATGAAAGGTGTGGTTTGTCTTGGTAAAGAGGGAATTGAGTTCATGGTTTGTGAGCCTTCATAGAGTGTTAAGGAAGATTAGTGAGGTTGCGTACAAATGGGAATTGCCTTTAGATAAGGATATGGTTCATTCGGTTCTTCATGTTTCTAGGTTGAGGTGTGTTGGTGGTTCAAGTGTTATAGAACTCCTTGAGGTTGTGGATTTTGTGGGGGATGAGTTGACCTATGAAGAGATCCGGTGGGGAAGTTAGGTGGATATGAGTCAAGGTTGATTTGTGAGGGTATAGTGTTTGTCAAGGCCCATTGGGAGAATCATCAAGTCGATAGTATCTCTCGGGGAGCCGGAGTGGGTATGGAGGAGCAATATTCGTACCCCTTTCATTCTATTCAAGCTTATGATAACACGCCAAGTCCTTTCATGATGCCAAATTTTATGTTTCAGCCCTATGTCATTGCATGCATTCATGTTTATGCTGACAAGTTCATGATAATTTTACTCTTATGTTGATATTTTGAAAATAGTGTTTTAAATGTGTTGCATTCTTGTTGGGGCTAATCTCTTTAGGATTACTCCTCTCTTGTACATTTCTATGACATTCGGGGATGAATGTTCCCCAGGAGGAGATATTGAAACGACCCAAAAAGTGCCCAAAAATGTTCCTCAGAAGTGTTCGAAATCATAATTTCCATATATCTCAAAATCCGTGTATGATATCGAAAATCCAGCTACATATTCTTATTCAGGGGGTCATTTTGAGTGGAAGATGGGTCTAATCCTGATTTAAGAGAAAACAATTAGCAACTTCTTTTTTCATAATTTTTTATTTCTAGAATCGATCTGCGACGGTACCACAACGCAACCCCATCGCGGACCTGTGTAAATCTTGCCTTCATAACAGGTCTGTGTCGTGGACCAGATGTGGACCTGTGTATTTTGCTGCCAGTGATTTTTAATCTCGGTCCAAGGCTCTTGGGTCTTGGGCCTAAGGGTTTCCAAACGTGAAAATACTTATACTTAGCCCATTTTCCACCTCATATCATTCTAAATAGTCCCGAATACTCACTTAAACACTTAGGCTTATATTTCTCTCAAGATTCAAGTGTCAAAACCCTCTCTGGGTCTTAAGGAATTCAACCAAGCTTCAAGTCTCCATCTCCAATCTTCATCAAATTCATCTCCAAAGCTAAGGTGTGTGGATTTCTGTCATGGGTTCCTTTCACCCATGATTCCCAAGCCTCCTTTTACTTAAAATTGTATGATTTAAAGTTGATTTGCTCATGGGTCATACTTATGATGAAATTCACTGCACACTATATTGGAATTTATGAAATTGTGATTCTTTTAGCATGTTTTTAAGCAATATATCCAAGATCTATTGTATGATTTGATGAAGGGTTTTGATCATATAGCTTGAGGGTGTTACCAAGTATCTATTTAAGGTTTTACATTGAATTTTCTAGCATGATTTCACTCTTGAATTGCATTATTTTATACTAGCATTACACACCCGCTAAGTGTTTGATAAAATGCCTTCTTATGGATTCTTTAAGTTTTGAAGATCTATTGGTTAAGTTATGATTCAAGTTACTCTATGATGATTATGAGCTTCCTAAATATGTGTTTAAATCATGAAAATATTGATGATGTTGTAGGGATTGATTAAGCCCCTTTTTCTAAGATAGTACCTTGTGAGCCTTTTTTGATGATAATGTTAATGCAAAGGGTAAAGTTCATGATGACCCATTCTTATGTTTGAAGTTAGGCTTGCCATTTGAGGTCAATAATGTTAAGAGCTACTCATGTCATGTCTCTATGTTTATTGCAAGTTATTAAAGTATGATTATCTTATATATTCTGTGGTATTAGACTTAGCACCGAGTGGACTAGAGGCGAGTACCCAAGTCCTAGAACTATGTGCCATAATAGGTAAAGGGATCAGAGGCGAGTCCCCAAATCTCTAAGAGTTGAGTAACTTAAATATGAGGGCTTGAGGCATGTACCCAAGTCCGGGCTTGAGACGAGTACTCGAATCCAAGAGCTAGAGGCGAGTACCCGATTCACATATGGCTTGGTGGATCCACTTAGTTATTAGGAGTCTCACCTTGGCAAGTAACTTCCCCCTTTCTTCCAGATTAGGGTTGAAATCGGGATTCCAAATTGTATCTCGCTTGAACTTATATATTATGTTCTATGTAAGATTAATGATTTTCAAAGCATGACTTACTTAAGCATTGATCATACATGTCATATTGTTATTATGCTACCTATTGCTTATAATTATACATTTTGATTGTGATGTCTATCTCTTGTTGCATTGCATCCCACATACTTAGTACATTCAAACATACTAACGTATACTCTATGCCTACATGATATCACCATGTAGGAACCGAAGCTTCTATTGATTCTCCTCATGGCTAGGCGGACTGTTCAAGATATCTTTGGTGAGTCCTCAAGTCTGGGGACAGTATCTATTTTCTCTCAAGCTTATGTTTAGACTACATCTTGTATGTTTGGATTACCTATTGTCCTTATTATAAGGTTGAGTCCGGTTGCTTGTCTTGGCCCCCGTTCTTATCTATGTAGTGGAGGTATTGTTGGACATGATATGTATCTATGCTATGAACCTTGCCTCTCTTGACTCATATTGTTTATGATATGAAAGGTGTTCCCTTAGCCCCGATTATCCCTATTGACTATCTCTTGTTTCTGTTTTAATTGCTTCCGCGATAAAGGATTTGCAATAATATGCTATGAGCTTGTTTGGGGTGCCTTCGGGATCCCCATTCGCTGGTCATATCTAGGCCCTAGGCTTGGGTCGTGACATAAGGACTTCAATTCGCAAACTTGATAGACGTGAAGACTTCAACTTGAAGATTTACTTCAATTTGCATACTTGAAGAATTTGAGGACTCCAACTTGTATACTTGAAGACTCTAAAGACTTCACCTTGTGTACTTAAAAGATCTGAAGACTTTAACTAGCATACTTGGAAGATTTGAAGGCTTCAGTTGGTGTACTTGGAGACTTGAAAACTTCAATTGGTTTACTTGGAGGATGTGAAGACTTTGTCTCGCGTACTTGGAGGATTTGAAGACTTCAACTCGCCTACTTAGAGAATTTAAAGACTTTAACTTGTGTACTTCAAGGACTTGAAGGCTTTAACTCATGTACATAGAGATTTGAAGTCTTCATCCCACGTACTTGGAGGATCTAAAGGCTTCGAATTTCATACTTTAAAAGATATGATGACTTCAAGTTGCAGACTTGGAGAATTTGCAGACTTCAACTTGCATACTTGGAGTATTTGAAGACTTCAATGTACACTATTGAGGAAGCTCATATTTCATAAGGGTTTTCCCCCATTAGCCACCACCATTTGGTATGAGTCTAAAGTTTAATGAAAGTTACTCATTGCTTTAACACTCATGTAAGAAATCAAGTGAGGACATGTGGTTTTTTAACACTCATGCAACTGAACTTAGAATATAATTCCAAGCACCTACGTACCTCAATAAAGAGGATCAAGTCACAACATAGTTCTAGGGAGAGTGTTTTTTGTCCTAAATTTTGTCTAGGTCACCTCTTTCGAGATTTTCAACCTAGTAGACATTTTATTTTGGGGTGTTGTACACAGTTTATACTCTTATGGGCTAGGAGTAACATGCAGTTTATGCTCGCACATCACGGAGCATCATCTCACTTCAAGGGTAGTACCTCTTGAGGAATTTTGCATTTATGGGGACAACCCTTATGTCATCTTTATCAACAAGTTTGTAAGCGCCATTTGAATACCCTTTTTGCACTACATATGGTGCATCCCACTTTGAGGTAAATTTTCCCCAGATTTATGTGAAGTGATAATGGGTCTCCTTACTGCAAGGACTTAATCTCCGACTTGAAAGAACCTCAGATGAACCTTTTTGTTAAAAGCACGAGATAGACAAGCTTGATAGCATTTAAGATTTTATTGAGCTTCGAGCCTCTTGTCATCGAGCACTTCTAACTCGGAGAGACATAGTCAAGCATTCTCTTCTTTAGTAAGTCCCTCTTGAATAGCAAGTCTTAAGGAAGGTATTTGTCTCTCAAATGGCAGGACTTCTCCAACTCAAAAAGAAAGTGAATATGGGGTGGCTTGAGTCAGTATGCGATATGTTGTCCTATATGCCCACAAGGCTTCTTCCATTCTTCCATGCTAGTCTCGTTTAGACTTGGAAACTACTTTCTTCAGGAGATTGCATAGAGTCTTATTGAACGCTTTAGCAAGGCAATTGGCGGCAACATGATACATAGAGGATTTGCGCTGCTTGAAGCCGAAAGATCACAAATCTTATTCATCAATTTATTATCAAATGGCTTGTCATTGTCGATTATTATGTATCGAGGGATGTCAAATCGGTATATCATATTCACTTGAATGAAATTCGCAACATTTTCTTTCTTTACTTCTTTGAGAGCGACAGCTTTGGCCCATTTTGAGAAGAAATTTGTTGCAGCCAAGATATATAGGTGCCCACCAGAAGATTCTGGCAGTGGTCCAACAACATCCAATCCCCAAGCATCGAACAGCAAAAATGCAATAGTCGGGTGTAAAACTTCAGGCGGTTGATGTATAAATTTTGAATGGAATTGATAAGATTTACACCTTTGAGAATAATCCAAGCAACCTTTTACCATGATTGGCCAATAATACCCCCATTCTTTTTATGTGAAAGTGGAGCTTTGGTCTGAATTGATACGATCCACACACTCCTGAATGTGCTTCCTACAAAGCTTGACTTGCTTCTTCCTCTCCTGGACATCGAAGGAGTACCCCCTCAAATAATCTTTTACATAATGTGTCCTTATAATGAAGTAAATTAGGTGCACAACGATGAAAGCCAGTCCTTCTTCTGGCATCTTCCGAGAGTGTCCCATAACATAAGTAGTCAATGGTAGCTTGTCGCCAGTCCTCTTTGTTGGCTTCAAAAACTGCAACAATATGATCAAGCTTATTCTCCATATGTTCATCTTCATCTAGTGGTAGTACTACCCATTTATCGCCCAATAGTAACTTGTGTTTGATCAGGAAGAGACAAAGTTGAAGCTAGAGCCGCTAAGGCATCAGCTGTTTTGTTCTTGTCACCACCCAAGCCTAGGTCCTAGACATAACTGGCGAATGGAAACTTGAAGGAACCCCAAACATGCCTCATAGCATATCATCACACATCCTTGGCCACGGAAGCAAGACATGACAACATAGGAAACATAAACAAGGGGAATTGGGACTAAGGGAGCAAAAATCATATTTAAATATCTTGGATATCATAAGCGAATCAAAGCTCAAGCATAATACATATTTTTGTCCAACAACACCTCTAACATAGAATTTAGCGGGGGTCCAGACAAGCAACGGGGCTCACACTCATAATCAAGTATACCAAAAAGGAAAGATAGTCTTAGATACATAGCAAAATAACATAGATATAGCCCCCGGACATGAGGACTCACCAACTAGCTTGATTGGATATCACTAGCCACGTGGAGGAGGAGGATGACCAAATGGAGCTCCGATTCCTACATGGTGATATAAAGTAGGCAAGAGTGTTCGTTAGTGTGTTTGAATGTACTAAGTATGGGGGATGCAATGCAACAAGAGATAAGCTTCATAATCAACATACATAACAATAGACAATAGGCATGATATAGCAATATGACATGTATGATCAATGCATAAATAAAACATGCTTAAGTAACTCATACTCATGAAGGATATCATTAGTGAAGAATAGATCAAGTGAACTACTTCCCAACTCCAAGGCAGACAATTCCTTGAGCGGTGATTGAGGCTTGATACGCCCTCAACAAAGCATCCGAGGCTTGACACCCCCTCATCAAGGTGATTAAAGCTTGGTACTCCCCCCCCCCCTCAACAAGGTGATTGAGACTTGGCACCCTTTCAACAAGGTGATTGAGGCATGGTACCCCCTCAACAAGATGATTGAGGCTTGGTACCCCCTCAACAAGGTGATCGAGACTTGGCACTCTCTCAACGCGGTGATTGAGGCTTGGTACCCCCTCAACAAGATGATCGAGACTTGCCACCCTCTCAACAAGGTGATTGAGGCTTGGTACCCCCCTTAACAAGGTGATTGAGACTTGGCACCCCCTCAACAAGGTGATTGAGTTGCAATATCATAGATACTTTTCATGAATTCAACACATATATAACATACTTTCGTCATCATAAGGTCATCATATACCTACACTTCCACTCATCATTATACATCATATGCATACCATTGTTTCATCATCATTTCATCACCATATAATCACCATAACACTATTCAACTCATAAGATATGCATTGGACCTTCAATTCCTCAAGAAACCCTAGCCGGACATTTTATCAAACACTTGGCGGGTGTGTAATGGGGGTAAAAGAACATGCAATTTAGAGATGAAATCATGCAAGAAAATCCGTAGTAAAACCACCAATCAACACTTGCAACAGCCTAAAGACATTCACATCAAGACCCCTCATCATATCCAACATTAGATCCAAGATTTAGAGCTCAAAACATTCTAAAACGACCATACTTTCATGAACTAAAATCACTTTGCAGTAAATTTCTCAATATACAAGAACCACATGTAAAATCAACTTTAAATCATGAAATAATAGTGAAAAAATGATTTAGGAAGCATGGGTGGAAGGACCCAATGGTTCAACACCACATACCTTAGCTTTGGAGAATTTATTGGAGAAGATAGAGGTGAGAACTTGAAGCTTGGAAGAATTCCTTAAGATCCGAAAGAGATTTGGTCACTTGACTATGGAGTGAAATATTAGGATAATGGTTAGAGAGAGTATTTTATCAATACAATGAAGAACTTAAAGATTTTTGGACCTTGAATGAGCATAAAAATGTCAATCTATAGCTTAGAAATGGTGGGAAAGGAACAAAATAACCCTTCCTAAAAAGCTGTCTAATGGCTATTACGGGCCCCGTTGCGACCCATAGGTAGCACTACAACTCTTAAGACCCTTTACATGACCCTTAGGCTCAATTTTGAAGTCTCTGGAAATTACTACGAGTCTTACCCCAACCTACGACTCGTAACAGTGGGATCATAGTGCAACGCTATAGTGGCAGTCTTCAATAAAATGACCATAACTTTTGACTTCGAACTCTATATGAGGTGAAACAAAGTGCATTGGAAAGATAACTCAAAGGGATTTTTTGAAATGTTATGGGCCACCCAGTTCCAAGTATGCTAAAAGTTTTGTTAGTTTAAAGCTGACCTTTGCATGAACCATCACCAAAAACTCAACTCTTAGGGAAGTCTTGAACTCATTTAGGTACTAGGAGTCTCCCATGAACCTAATACACCCCTAACCTATCGAAATGAGACTTGAAACATGGATAAATAAAAGTACAGAGTTATGGGGTGTCATAATATCTCCCCCTTAGGAACATTCTCCTTGAATGTGGATGATCAAGGCTTGAAAGGCTTGAATTAGAACATGAAACTTCCAACCATAAGATCCATTGCATAGCTTACTAGTTGAAAATCATAATGTAGTTAAAAGTGATGCTAAAATGTATTCAAATCATTCAAAACATCATTTTCAAAATCTCAAGATAAGTGTAAAATCACCATGTATTGCCAACTTAAACATGAATGCATATGAATGACATAGGGGCTGAAACATAAGACCTGAAATCATAGAAAGGACTTGACATGTCATCATAAGCTTGAATAGAATGAAAGAAATATAGATATTGCTCTTCCATGCCCGCTTTGGCTTTCAGAGAGACACATATGAATAGATGACTCTTCCTAAAGGGCCTTGAAGAACACTACATCATTATCACTCAACTTCTCCACTCGTCCATCCAACACCCCCACTGGAACCTTCTCTTAAGCCAACTTATCCTCCTTAACACCCACAACCTCAAAGTGTTCTATAATACTAGGTCACCAACATATCACATCAACCTAGAAGCATGAAAAACTAGATGAACCATATCTACATCCATAGGAAATTCCCAAACTTATGTAACCTCACCAACCTCCCTCTACACTTTAAAAGGGCTCACAACCATAACATACTGTCAACCTTAACCACACCTATTCCACTTGTCACAAGGCTAGTCCTAATGCAATATGAACATGGATCAACACTTATGGACTTTCTAGCAACCCAAAAGAATAAGGAAAGAAACAATGGCACACTGGCCCCAACAAAGCACACACATCAAAGTCTAGGAAATTTTAACTTACAAGTAGCAACATTGGGCGCCTCCTCTACTTCTTGCCTCCTTTGAAGAGCATAGAACCGATTATGCCTAGGAGCATCCCCTTGATCAACCTCACCACCTTTACCCTTTTTGCGCCTAAGAGGATAATCTATAATCTTGTGACCCTCCTCTTCAAAACTATAACAAACATTGATCTTCCTCAAATATGCCCCACTATGGTACCTCCCACATCTTGGACACTTAGGATTAGTTCTCCCTTCATATCCATCTTTTCCCCTTGAGTTGGTCACCCTATCAATAATCATCCTCTTATTTGAAGTACCGCCGGACTCTAGATCTTGGGAGCCACCATCAAATCGAGCCCTCTTGGCCTCATTACCCTATCTTTTCCTCAACTTCTCCTCCTCCATTTGCTCAGCAAGTCATCAACCGAGACAAGTCCATGTCACTAATCTGCAAGGCGGACCTACATTCTTCACTCACTAAGTCAGAGACCCCCATCACAAATTTATATCCTAGATCTAGAATCAGCCACCAAATGAGGAGCAAACTTTGAAAGTCGATTAAACTTGAGGGCATACTCCCTCATACTCATAGTACCTTGCTTCAAGTTCAATAACTCTACCAACTTAGCTTCCCTAAGCTCAAGAGGGAAGAACCGATTAAGAAAAGTCCATTTGAACTCCTTCCAGAGCACCACATAACCATTTTCCTTCTCCCTCTCCCACTGATCATACCATATTTGGGCTACCCCTTTGAGTTGGTATGCCACCAACTCTGCCTTTTCATTCAGCTCAACACCCATGATATTCAAGATCTTGTTGACCTCATCAATGAACTCTTATGGATCTTCATCCACCTTTGACCCATAGAACACATGAGGATTCATCCTCTTGAAGTCTCT
Organism: Solanum ossicruentum; assembly: GCA_025774065.1. Taxonomy (NCBI): domain Eukaryota; kingdom Viridiplantae; phylum Streptophyta; class Magnoliopsida; order Solanales; family Solanaceae; genus Solanum; species Solanum ossicruentum. Next base: position 18,060 of record JAOTQR010024440.1, read on the forward strand.
TACCCTAGCTCCCAGGGTAGTAGCATGAAGAGCTTGGGCCCCTTATTGGAGTTGGTTGGCCAATACTTGGGAAAGCATAGTGAGAGTATCCCAGAGCTCACCACTGGTGGGTTACTCCTCGGGAGTTTGAGCCCTTCTTCGTTGGGTGTTTGGCATGGTCTACCATAGTAAAGAACAATTATTAGAGGGGAAGATACTTACCACAACTCTATAGCACGACTTAGAACATGAAGTAGGGAAACACTCCCTAAAACATCTCATAGCCTCCTACTCATAGTTGTGGTGCACAACACAATCATGAATAAGACTCTAATCGAAGCAGTGTGTTGAACTCCGAGGATCTATCAACCTAGTGCTCTGGTAACATCTTTGTTATGACCCAAAACTAGGGCCTAGACGTGACCAGCGAATGGGAAACCCGAAGGAACCCCAAACAAGCCTCATAGCATACCATCACATATCCTTGGTCATGGAAGCAAGACATGACAACATAGGAAACATAAACAAGGGGAATTGGGACTAAGGGAGCAAAAATCATATTTAAATATCTTGGATATCATAAGTGAATCAAAGCTCAAGCATAATACATATTTTTGTCCAACAACACCTCTAACATAGAATTTAGCGGGGGTCCAAACAAGCAACGAGGCTCACACTCATAATCAAGTATACCAAAAAGGAAAGATAGTATTAGATATATAGCAAAAGAACATAGATATCTCCCCCGGACATGAGGACTCACCAACTAGCTTGATTGGATATCACTAGCCACGTGGAGGAGGAGGATGACTAAATGGAACTCTGGTTCCTACATGGTGATATCATGTAGGCAAGAGTATGCGTTAGTATATTTGAATATACTAAATATGTGGGATGCAATGCAACAAGAGATAAGCTTCAACAAGCATAACAGTAGACAATAGGCATGATATAGCAATATGACATATATGATCAATGCAAAAGTAAAACATACTTACGTAACTCATGCTCATATAGGATATCATTAGTGAAGAATAGACCAAGTGAACTACTTCCCAACTCCAAGGCACACCATTCCTTGAACGGTGATTGAGGCTTGATACCTCCTCAACAAGGCATCCGAGGCTTGACACCCCCTCATCAAGGTGATTGAGTCTTGGTACCCTCCCCCCCTAAACAAGGTGATGGAGACTTGGCACCCCCTCAACAAGGTTATTGAGGCTCCGTACCACCTCAACAAGGTGATCGAGACTTGGAACCCTCTCAACGCAGTGATTGAGGCTTAGTACCCCCTCAACAAGGTGATTGAGACTTGGCACCCTCTCAAAAAGGTGATTGACTTGCAATTTCATAGATACTTTTCATGAATTCAACATATATAACATACTTTCGTCATCACAAGGTCATCATATACCTACATTTCCTCTCATTATTATACATCATATCCATACCATTGTTTTATCATCATTCCATCATCATCTCATCATCATATAATCACCATAACACTATTCAACTTATAAGACATGCATTGGACTGTTAATTCCTCAAGAAACCCTAGTCGGACATTTTATCAAACACTTAGCAAGTGTGTAATGAGGGTAAAAGATCATGTAATTTAGAGATTAAATCATGCAAGAAAATCTGTAGTAAAACCACTAATCAACACCTTCCAACACCCTCAATACATACACATCAAGACCTCTCATCAAATCCAACATTAGATCTAAGATTTAGAGCTCAAAACATTCTAAAACGACCATACTTTCATGAACTAAAATCACTGTGCAGTAAATTTCTCAATATATAAGACCTACATGTAAAATCAACTTTAAATCATGCAATATTAGTGAAAAGAGGATTTAGGAACCATGGGTGGAAGGACCTAATGGTTCAACACCACATATCTTAGCTTTGGAGAATTTCTTGGTGAAGATGGAGGTGAGAACTTGAAGCTTGAAAGAATTCCTTAAGATCTGGAAGAGATATGGTCACTTGACTTTGGAGTGAAATATTAGTATAAGGATTTTAGAGAGTATTTTATCAATACAATGAAGAAGTTAAGGGTTTTGGGACCTTGAATGAGCATAAAGGCGTCAATCTAAAGCTTAGAAAAGGTGGGAAAGGACCAAAATAACCCTTCCTAAAAAGCTATCTGACGGTTGTTATGAGTCTTGTACGACCCATAGGTAGCACTACGACTCATAGGACCTTTTGACATATCCCCTAGGCTCAATTTTAAAGTCTTTAGAAATTGCTAAGAGCCTGACCTGTGAGTCTTACCCTGACCTACCACTCGTATAATGGGCTCCTAGTGCAACTCTGCACGGGCAATCTTCAGTAAAATGACCATAACTTTTGACTGCCGAACTCTACATGAGGTAAAACAAAGTGTGTTAGAAAGATAACTCAAAGATCTTTTGATAAAATGTTCGATTATGGATTTTTAAGTTATTGATTATCTAATGTATGGCCTATGAGTTAAGTGACTTTATAATGATAAAAGGAATGTATGTATCTGTTGATTTCATAAAAAGTATCTACAGTGCTGCAAGTTGACCTACCTTGTTCAGGGGGTGTTATGCCTCAACCACTATGATGGAGGGTGCTATGTCCATCTACCAGTTAAGGGGAATATCCCTTGACCACTATTATGGAAGGTGCTATGTCCATCTACCGGTTAAGAGGTAATATACCTTGACAACTATGATGGGGAGGGTTATGTCCATCTACCATGTTAAAAGGTATATACCTTGACTACTATGATGGGGGTATTATGCCCATCTACCAATTAACGGGTAGATAACTCAATCGCATTCCAAGGGGGTGGTAGGCCTTGGATTCCAAGTACTAGTTTTCTTGGTCCATGATGATGGTCTCTTCCTACACATGTATTATGTTCTATATAAGCATGGTTTTACTTTAAGCATTGATCATGCATGCGATGTTACTAATATACTATCTCTTACTTATGATTATGCATTTTGATTATGTTGTCTGTCCCTTGTTGCATTGCATCCTGCATACTTACTACATTCAAATATACTAACGCATACTCTATGCCTACATGATGTTACCATGTAGGAAGTAAAGCCCCTGACGATCATCCTCCTCATGGCTAGTTGTGATATCTTGAAGAATAGCTATTGGTGAGTCCTCAAGTTCGAGGACACTAGCTTTGCTCTCTTGCTTTTGTTATCTCTTATGTTGAACTTTGATACTAAAAGGGTGAGCCTGGAAAGTGTCTTGACCCCCGCCCTATCTATACTAGAGGTGTTGTTGGACAAGTTATGTAATTATGCTTGAGCTTTGACTCTTTTGATGATCTACAAACATTGAAGATTTCCCTTAGTCCTTTTATCCTTATTTCTAATCTCTTATTGCTATTTAATTGCTTCCATGACTAAGAATGTGTAAATGATATACTAAGAGGTTTGTTTGGGGTCCCTTTGGGTTCCCATTCATCGTGTCACGTCTAGGTCCTAGGCTTGGGTCGTGACAAAATTGGTATCAGAGCATTAGGTTTTTAATGGTCCTCGGCATCCAACACACCGTGTCGATTAGAGTCTTATTCATAGTTGTGAAGTGCACCACAACTATGAGTAAGAGGTTATGAGGCATTTTAGGAAATGTTTCCCTTCTTCTTGCTCTATATCGTGCTATAGAAGTTAAGGTAAGGTTTTCCCCTAATGAATGTTCTTTGCTATGCTATATCATGCCTATCCCAACAGGAAGAAGAGCTCATACACTCGAAGAACAACCAGATCATGAAGAGTTCCGGGATGCTATTGCCATGTTAGCACAAGCCCCTCATGCTCCTACTCTGGCATCTAGGGTAAGAGACTTTATGAGGATGAACCCACTGAAGTTTCATGGGTGTAAAGTGGATGAGGACCCTCAAGAATTTATTGATGAGGTGTACAAAGTGTTTTCTATTATGGGTGTTAGATCGGAGGAGAAAGTGGCGGCTTACCAACTCAAAGGGGTGACCCAAATATGGTTCACTCAATGGAAGGAGGAGAAAGGGAACAACAATGTGGTCCTTTGGGAGGAGTTTAAGGCGGCGTTTCTCAACCGTTTCTTTTCTCTTGATCTAAGAGAGGCCAAAATGATGGAGTTCATGAATTTGAAGCAAGGGTCCATAAGTGTAAAGGAGTATGCCCTCAAGTTTAACCAACTCTCTGAATATGCTCCACAATTGGTGGCCGAGCCAAGGTCTAGGATGAATAAGTTTGTGATGGATGTGTCCAACTTGGTCAATGAAGAATATCATGTTGTCATGTTAATAGGTCATATGGACTTGTCCCGCTTCATGACTTATGTCGAACAATTGGAAGGGGGAAAAGTTGAGAAAAAAGAGAAGTGGTGAGGCCAAGAGGGCCCATTTTAAGGGCAGATTCCAAAGTCCCAAGGGTGGCCAGTTTCATCAAGGCCAAGGGTCTTTCAATGCTCCTACTAGAAGGTTTGCTAATGACAACCCAAGGGTCCACGGTGGTGGTGGTATAGTGCCTAATGCTAGGTGCCCAAGTTGTGGTAGAGGCCATGACGGCCCATGTTTGAAGGATACAAATGCTTGCTATGGGTGTGATGAAGTGGGTCATAAGGTAGTTGCTTGTCCACGTGCACAACATAAGGGTAGAGATGGTCATCTACAAGGACGAGGTACGAATGTGGTTCCTATGGAAAAAGAGGCCAACAAGGTGGTGCTCCAAGGCACAACAGGGTCTATGCTCTTCAGGGGAGGTAAGCGGTTGATGAGGTGCCCGATGTCGTCATTGGTATGTTAAAAGTCTTTGATTTTAATATGTATGCATTGATAAACCCCAGTGCCACTCTTTCTTTTGTTACTCTTTTTGTTGCCAAAACGTTTTGTGTGAGTCATATGAGGTGTCTACTCTTATTGATGTATCCATTTTTGCTATAAGAGTCTATTGAAATTGTCCCATTTTCATTTTGCATAAAATATTGCCTTGTGATTTTGTTGAGTTGGATATAGTGAATTTTGATGTCATTCTTGGGATGGATTGGTTGCATGCATATAATGCCTCTATTGATTGTAGAACCCGAAGGGTCAAATTCCAATTTCCTAATTAACCCATCCTTGAATGGGAGAGTCATGATGTGGTGGTCAAGGCTAGATTCATTTCTTACATTATAGCCCAAAAGTTATTTCTAAGGGGTGTCTCTATCATCTTGTGAGGGTTAGGGATGTTGAGTCCAAAGTCCTTCCTATAGAGTCGGTCCTGGTGGTGAATAAGTTTCTTAATGTCTTTCCTAATGAGCTTCCTGGTGTTCCTCCCGAAAGGAAAATAGATTTTGGCATCGATCTCCTTCTCGATACTCAACCCATTTCTGTTCCCCCTTACTGTATGGCCCCAGTAGAGTTGAAGGAGTTGAAAGAGCAATTGAGAGATTTGTTGGAGAAGGGTTTTGTTAGGCCTAGACAATCACCTTGGGGTGAGCCGGTGTTTTTTGTAAAGAAGAAGGATGGTTCTCTTAGAATGTGTATTGATTACCGACAACTTAATAGAGCCACCATCAAGAATAAATACTCTCTACAAGGATTGATGATCTTTTTGACCAACTTCAAGGGGCTAGTCACTTCTCTAAGATTGACCTTCGGTCCGGGTATCACCAAGTGAAAGTTAGGGAGTGTGACATTCCCAAGACAGCTTTCCAAACTAAGGTATGGGCACTATGAATTTGTGGTTATGTCTTTTGGATTGACCAATGCACCAGCTATCTTCATGGATCTTATGAATAGGGTCTTCAAAGCCTACCTTGATTTGTTTGTGGTGGTATCTATTGATGATATCTTGATCTATTCCCATAGTGAGGAGGACCGTATGGGACACTTGAGGGTGGTGTGACAAATCTTGAGGGAAGAAAAGTTATATGCCAAATATGAAAAATGTGAGTTTTGGTTAAAAAAGGTTGACTTCCTAGGTCATGTGGTGTTGGGTGATGGTATTAAGGTGGATCATAAGAAGACGGTGGTAATTAGAAATGGGCCTAGACCTTTGACTCCATCAGACATTAGAAGTTTATTGGACTTACTGGGTTATGATCGGAGGTTTGTAAATGGGTTCTCTTCTATTGCTTCTTCCATGACTATGTTGACCCAAAAGAAGGCAAAATTTGTATGGATCAATGTGTGTGAAAAGAGTTTCCAAATTTGGAAGGATAAGCTTGTCTCTGCTCATATATTGTCTCTATCGGAAAGGTTGGAAGAGTTTGTTGTGTATTGTGATGCCTCACAAATTGGTTTGGGTTGTATTTTTATGCAAAATGATAAGGTGATAGCTTATGCCTCTAGACAACTTAGGGTGCATAAAAAGAATTATCCTACTGCCGTCGTGGTATTTGCTTTGAAAATTTAGCGTCATTACTTATATGGAGTGCATGTTGATGTGTTCACCGATCATAAGAGTCTCCAATTTGTGTTCACCAAAAAAGATCTCAACTTTAGACAAAGAAGGTGGATGAGGCTAATGTTGTGTCCGATGCTTTGAGTAGGGTGTCTGTGGGTAGCTAGCATATGTTGATGATGGTGGCAAAGAGGTGGCTAGAGAGGTCCATCGATTGGCAAGATTGGGAGTTAGGTTAGAGGAGGTTAACAATAGTGGTATTGTGGTTGTTAATGGCTATAAATCTTCATTGATTGAGGAGGTGAAGGCAAAGCAAGATCTTGACCCCACCTTACTAGAATTGAAGGCCTTGGTGAGAGATGGTAAGGTGGAGGTTTTCTCCCAAGGGGGAGATGGTGCCCTTAGGTACCAAGGTAGATTGTGCATTCCTAGAGTGGATGAGTTGAAAAAGAAGATTCTTGATGAGGCTCATAATTCTTCCTACTCTTTTCACCCCGATTTTACAAAGATGTATAAAGACTTGAGGGAAGTGTTTTGATAGGGTGGTTTGAAGAGAGATATTGCTAAGTTTGTATCCGATTGTCATAATTGCCAACAAGTAAAGCCGAGCATCAAAGGCTGGGTGGCCCAGCCCAAGATATAGACATTCCTACTTGGAAGGGAAGGAAATTAACATGGATTTTGTGGTATGGGTTGCCTAAGACTAAAAAGCACTTTGACTCCATTTGGGTTGTGGTTGATAGAATGACAAAGTTGGCTTATTTCCTAACGGTTAAGACTACTTATGGTGCTGAAGATTATGCTAGATTGTACATTCATGAATTGGTAGATTGCATGGGGTTCCTTTAGTCTATCATATCGTATACTGGTGCTCAATTCACTTCTCACTATTGGAGGTCCTTCCAAAGAGGTCTTGGTACCAAGGTTAAGCTTAGTATGGCCTTTCACCTTCAAACAGATGGCCAAGCCGAAAAAACTATCCAAACTCTTGAGGACATGCTTAGAACTTGTATTTTGGAGTTTAAGGGTAGTTGGGATGATCATCTTCCACTCATTGACTTTGCTTATAAGAATAGCTATCATTCAAGAATTGGTATGGCTCCTTTTGAGGATCTCTATGGTAGGCATTCTAGGTCCCCGATTAGATAGTTTGAGGAGGGGATGATGGATTTGTTGGGTCTGGATTTGATTATGGAGTCCATGGAGAGGGTGAAGTTTATAAGGAAAAGGTTGAAAACAGCCCAATGTCGACACAAGTCCTATGTCGATGTGAGGAGAAGGGAGCTTGAATTTAAAATTGGTGATTGGGTCTATTTGAAGGTCTCGCCCATGAAGGGTGTGGTTCGTTTTAGTAAGAAGGGTAAATTGAGCCCAAGATATGTGGTTCCTTATAAAGTGTTGAGGAGGATTGGTAAGGTGGCCTATGAGTTGGTGTTTCCCAATTATATGAATATGGTTCATCCAATCTTCCATATGTCTATGTTGAGGAAGTGTGTGGGTGACCTAGGTGCTAGTGTGCCTCTTGATGTTGTGGGTGTTGTTGAAGACAATTTGACTTATTAAGAGGTTTCGATAGAAATTTTGGATAAGACAAGTGAAGAGGTTGAGAAACAAGGATATTGCTTTCGTCAAGGTTCTTTGGAGAAACCAAGTTGAAAGTGCCACATAGGAAGCCAAGGCAGACATGGAAAAGCGATATCCTTATCTCTTCTATTCTACTCAAGCCTAAGGTACTATTTTAAGTCCCCTATATGATTTCTAGTATTATGTATCAACCCTTATGTCATTTGAATGCATTCATATTTATGTTGGCAAGTTTACTGTGATTTTTGACACTTATGTTGAGATTTTTGAAAATGATGTTAAGTGCATTATTGCATTTTCTTGTTGGGGATGATTTCTTCATGATTACTCTTCTTATGTACGCTTCTTTGATTTTCGGGGACGAATGTTCCCAAGGCGGAGATACTGAAACGTCCCCAAAAGTGCCCAAAAATGTGCCTCAAAAATGCCCATAATCATATTTTCATATATCTCAAAATCCGTGTGTCATATTGAAAATCCGACTTCATATTCTTGATCAAGGGGAAAAATTGAGTGGGAGATGAGTCTAACCCTAATTTTAGAGCAACCGTAGCAAAATTTGATTTTTTTCAAGTTTGCGCAAAACAATGGTAGTCCGTGTTGGCTTCGCGACACAAAGTCGTCACGGAGTAGTGTATTTTGCTGCTAGTTTTTCAGTTTTGTCCTAAGGCTTTGGGGTCTTAGGCCTAAGTCTTCCTATGCGTAAAACAGCCTATACTTAGTCATTTTTCAACCCCATATCATTCAAGACATTCCTAAAACCCTCTCAAACACTTAGTCAAATATTACATCCATTTCAAGTGTCCCAAACTCATTCCGGATCTCAAGAAATTCCACAAAAGCTTCAAGTTCTTGTTCAAATATTCATCAAGGAAATCTCCAAAGTTGAGGTATGTGGGTTTCAACTATAGGGTCCTTCCACCCATGGTGCCCAACCTTCCTTTTTATACAAATCACGCATTTTCAAGTTGATTTATCTATGGGTACTTCTTATTATGAATTTGGTTATGAACTACGTTGGGGTTTCACAAAATATTGACTATTTAAGCATGTTTTGAGCTAAGAATCTATGGTCTATGATGAGATTTAATAAGGGATTTCAATGTATCTTGCATGAAGGTGTTACCAAGTGTTGGTGGGTTGATTTACTTCAAGTTTTCTCACATGATTTCACTCTTGAATTGCATGATGTTGAACTAGCATTGCACACCGATCAAGTGTTTGATAAAAGTCTGGTTATGGATTTTTGAGTTATTGATGATCTAATGTATGGCCTATGAGTTAAGTGACTTTATAATGACGAAAGGAATGTACGTATGTGTTGATTTCATGAAAAGTGTATATAGTGTTGCAAGTTGACCATACCTTGTTGAGGGGATGCTATGCCTCAACCACTATGATGGAGGGTGTTATGTTCATCCACCAGTTAAAAGGTATATACCTTTGCCAATATGATGGATGGTGTTATGTCCATCTACCAATTAAGGGGTATATACTTTGACCACTATGATAGGGGGTGTTATTCCCATCTGCCATGTTGAGGGGTATATGCCTTGACTACTATGATGGGGGGTGTTGTGCCTATCTACCAATTGAGGGGTAGATACCTCAATCGCCTTCCAAGGGGTGGTAAGCCTTGGATTCCAAGTACTAGTTTGCTTGGTCTATGATGATGGTCTCTTCCTACACATGTATTATGTTTTATAGAAACATGGTTTACTTCACGCATTGACCATGCATGCCATTTTGCTAATATATTATCCTCGCTTATTATTATGCATCCTACATACTTAGTACATTCAAACGTACTAACGCATACTCTATGCCTACATGATGTTACCATGTAGGAATCGGAGCCCCTCATGATCATCTTCCTCGTGGCTAGTTGTGATATCTTGAAGAATAGCTATTGGTGAGTCCTCAAGTTCGGGGACACTAGCTTTTCTCTCTTGTTTTTGTTATCTCTTATGTTGAACTTTAATACTAACAAGGTGAGCCTGGAAAGTATTTTGGCCCCAGCCCAATCTATACTAGAGGTGTTGTTGAATAAGTTATGTAATTATGCTTGATCTTTGACTCTTTTGATGATCTACGCTATTGAAGATTTCCCTTAGTCCTTTATCCTTATTTCTATTCTCTTATTGTTGTTTAATTGCTTCTGCGACCAAGGATGTGTAAAATGATATGCTAAGTGGCTTATTTGGGGTCCTTTTAGATTCTCATTCATCGTGTCACATCTATGCCATAGGCTTGGGTCGTGACAGCTACATGTTTGGTCCCACTTAAAAGGAACACCCTTCTTCATAAGATAACTGAATGATTCACATCTTCCAGCTAGATTTGAGATAAACCTCCTCAGGTAAGCTAACTTTCCTTGAAGGCTTTTTAACTCATGAATGTCTCGAGGTTGGGGCATTTTTAGGATGGCATCAACTTTAGCTTGATCAATTTCTATCCCTTGATGTCGCACAATAAAGCCAAAAAATTTGCCAGAAGTAACCCCAAAGGTACATTTCAATGGGTTCATCCTTAGTTGATATCTTTGGAGCAATTCAAACACCATTCGTAAGTCTTTCAAATGGTCACCCCTCTTTCTCGACTTTACCACCAACTTATCAACATAACATTCGATATTTTTGTGGAGTAAGTCATCAAATATATTCTGCATAGCCCTTTGATATGTAGTACCAACATTTTTCAGACCAAAAGGCATCACTTTGTAGCAATAGATACCTTTAGGGGTGTGAAATGCAGTGAGTTCTTCATCCTTTGGTAACATGTGGATTTGGTTATAGCTAGAAAAACCATCCATGAATGGCATTGCCTCATAATCGATTGTAGCATCAATCATTAGCTCTGGAATGGGTAGTGGGAATTCATCTTTAGGGCATGCATTGTTGAGATATCTGAAGTCAACACAAACTAGAATTTGGCCATTCTTCTTCCTCACAGGAACAATACTTGAAATCCACATGGGGTATTTTACTTCACAAATGAAGCCTGCCTCAATGAGTTTGTTGATCGCATTTTTGATCAATGGGACGAACTTTAGCCTAAAACATCTTTCGCTCTGCTTCACAGGACAAGCACCATTCTTGACTACCAATTGGTGGACCGTTATTTTAGGATTTAAGCCAGGTATTTCCTTGTAACTCCAAGCGAAGGCATCCTTATACTCTTTGAGTAGATCCATATAAGTGTTTTCTTCATCAGCTTCTAGAAAGATGCTCAAGTAAGTTGGCCTTGGGTCTTCATCGATGCCAAGGTTAACTTCCTTTAAAGGATCTATTATGGCTTTCACTCCTTCTTCTAGTTCTGGTGGGGCATCTACAGCATCTTCTTCCTCTTGTGGATCACTCTCACTAACAAATATATGGTAACACCAAGTTGCAATATGATATGAGGAGTCTACACTTTCTTCATCTTCCTTTGATTCTTTGGTATAAACCATGGTGTGACTCTTTGCCTTTAGTACCTCTTCACATAAAACCATGAGTTCCACTTTTTGCTTCATCCTAGAAGGAATTGTGCTTTCGGATATCCTTTTGGATAAGTGGAGCAAGTGTCGTCACCCTTAAGTAACTTCTCTGATGCTTCTTATTCTCTTTCTTCACTCGTCCCAGTCTCTCGAATACAGAAGTTCTCATGGTGGGTTTTCCAAGTCGATCGAAGACAGAAGGCCTTTTGTTAGAAGAAGCAGACTCATCTTCGATGGTGATGTAATCATTACTTGCTCTTCTTATAGAGATACAGACCGGAGGTGGTTGGCTATAGACCAAACCTTCGAGTGCTTTCCTGGTGATATCATCTAATGGGAGTTTCCCTAATTTAGATGGCGCATTAAGGTTGTATCCAGCTTTTGCAAGCAACTTGTAAGCATTTGGATCAAAGACCTTTGTATTTTTCGTGGGGAGTGACATATCTTAAGGTGGATTTTGAGCCACAAACTCTCCAAGCAGCTTTGAAGACAAGCTGATTGCAACAATGCATTTGATAGGAAGAGTTAGCCCTACCAGTACATTTTCTTGAACATCAGATGATTGACCTGCCTCTTTCTTTACCTTCAGAACATAGGGAGGTACAAAAGTTGGCTTCTTTTTCGAGGACATGATCTTCCCTTTATCTGTATAGGAATCTAGCTCCCCAATGTTGGCCTTGACATTTCCAACAACCACATCAGCTCTTTTACTGGCAGGCGCATTGGACTTGGTTGATTTGACATCGTCAAGCTTTGCTTCCTTCATAATATAATTCTTCAAATAGAATTTTGCATCAGCAAAGTGTGACTTAGCTTCAGTGAAAGGATTATCATCAACAACTATTTTCCTTTCAGTTTCATCTTGAAGATACTTCAAACATCGATAGTAAGAGGATTATAAAATTTTATTCTCATGTACACAAGGCCTACCAAGAAATATATTTTATGAAGTCTTTGCATCAATCACATGCATCCATTCACTAGATCGCAAATCACCAATATGGATTTCTAACTTGATGGAGCCTATAGACCTCTACCACACACACATACATCCCCCCCCCTCCCAATTGAATCCTTGTATTAACAAATGACTTTCACTAAGTTCCTCAGTGCCTAGTTCTTTCAAGTATGGATGGGCAGAATGTTAATTCCATATCCTTCATCAATCAAGATTCTATTTATCCTCTTCTCTGACACATGATCCACCATGTACAAAGGAAGATTATGTAGCTTTTCACCGAATAGGAGATCATCCTCTGTAAATATAACTTTTGTATCACATGTATGTGCTTCTCGAGAAGAGGGTTCTACAGGCTTCTTAGAACATAAGGAGATGCTTTTGATGAAGTTTCGTCCATTGCTTCTTTTTTATCCATAGGAGATATCTTTGATGAACTTTCACCTACTGCCTCTCCTTTGTCGGTGTTCAAAAAATAATGCCTCGGAGTTGTCTTGGACAATTCTAGTATGAAACCAACTCGGCAAGAACTCTTCACAAGTCACAGGATGTCGTGCCTTTTGGTAGTGATGCTCTTCCACCTTTTCTTTCTTTGGATGCATGACTAGCTTTCTCTTCCTTGGTCTCCTCACTATCCTTCCTCTTATCAGTTCCTTAGATGACTCTCTCCGTGAACTTGTCTTCTTACGTCTTCGCCTAGTCACGAGGATCCAACCTTTATTATTATCTCTATCAGTTTGGATTTTATTTGGCTCTAATGACTTCTTCTCTTTAGGAGTATAAATCTAGATTGGGTCAAGCGAGCCAAAAGTGATAGAGATTTGGTTAGAACTTGCTTTCTCATCATCAAGGATAATCTTCTCTTCCCTAGCCAATTGCATGACTTTGTCCTTGAAAACGAAACATTTTTTAAGAGGATAACCCAAAAGTCTATGATATTTGCAATAGTTTGGATCATCAGTTTTTCCAGCTTCATTGGACCGTCTCATCTCCGGTAACTCGATGAGCTTCAGTTCAACCAATTCATCAAATATTTGAGAAACATCAGATCCAGAAAGGGGTATTCTTTTTCTTGCATCTCTTTTAAAGTCAACTTTCGATTTGGACACCCTTGAAAAGTTGTCTTTACATTCTGCTTCCTGCTTTTCTTTGTAATGAACTTCACAGGCGATGCATTGACATTTATGGATTCCTTGTTATCATACTTGAGCACAAATTTGCTCTATTTCTTCGGTTCCTGCTTGTCCTTTTCTTTGCGAGGATCATGGACAGGCATCATATCTCTTCCTGCAGAAGACATGCTCAACTCCATGTCGTAAGCATGAGTAGCTAAATCTTCAAAGGACTTTGGCTTGATTCCTTGTAAGATGTAGAGAAGCCCCCATTACATTTCTTGGATACATATTTTTATTGCAGAAGCTTCGCTGAATCTATCTTTGTAATTTAGGCTCGTGTTCCTCCATTGATTTGTGTAGTCAATGACTAGTTCATCTTTCCTTTGGCAAGTATTTATGAGTTCTACCATACTCACTCTGCGCCTTGTGCTATAGAAGCGATTGAGAAACTCATGCTTTAGTTGCTCCCAACTATCAATGAAATGAGGTTCAAGGTCAGTATACCAGTCAAAGGCATTCCCCTTTAAAGAGCGAACGAACTGCTTAACAAGATAGTCTCCATAGGTCCCAGCGATATTACATGTTTCCACAAAGTGTGCCACTTGCTGCTTCGGATTTTCCTTGCCCTTGAACTATTAAAATTTGGGAGGTTGATAACCAGCAGGCATTTTAAGGCTATCAATCCTCACTGTGTAAGGCTTGGCATACATATAGGAAGACTTGGCGGAGACTTCATACTTGTCTTTAATGGTCCCTTCAATGAACTCCTTTAATTGATCAAGTGGGATCATTCCTTTGGCAGAAACTGGCAGCTCCTTGAGAGTCGACGCTTGCTTCACAGATTTTCAGTCTCTTGAATCTCAATACCTTTCCCAGGTGCATGGCTAGATTCCCCGTCTAATAAGCCATCTACTCTATTCATCAACTTATCGATGTGAGACTCTTGGCGTGGCATATGCTTGGTCAATCTTTCAATCATCTTTGCCCGATTTGCAAGTTGTTCCTCCGTGGATAAAGCATTAGTTGTTATTGCTTGCATGACTATTGGAGGCCTTGAAGAGTAGCATGGATTATAGTGAAAGTTGATCTTCAAAGGGCTCACATTACGTGATGCATATGGAGAAGATTCATTGGATGAGTCCTGATCTTTCTTTGCGATAGAGTTCTTGGAACCAAAGACCTCAAGTAGAGCCAAAGTTTGCTTGATCTTCTCAGCGACACTGCTTCCTCCTTCTGAAGCATTTGTAGAGGATCTTGTTCCCTTTGGGGTTGAAGATTCAAAATCAGGAGTTGGTGCGGACGACACTCATAGTGTTTGTTGTCCCAGCGTAGTAGCTTTGCTTCTTGTAATAGCTCCAATGCTTCCAAAAGTAACACCCAAGATTCCTTCCACTTCAGTGGAGAACTTGGAATCAGCAGCCTTAGAAGAAGTTGATTGGGAGATCTTCTTGGAAGCCATTTCAATGTTCTTTGAAGCTTGAAAAGTTGAGATGAGAGGTAGAGATTGTCCCACTAGGCATGCCAGAATTTGTATGACAATGAAATTCGAGTCAAGAAAATAATAATCAAGGAATGAAAAATATTGCAACAAATGTTGCATTTTATTTCAAGGAGTGAGTTCTACAATCTCTATGAATCCTATTATTCGCCTTTTCAAATATAAATTCAAGGGCTCTTTACCTTGATCTTGAATCTTGAAAAACTTTATGGATTTGATTTTGACTTGAGGGTTTTTGGGCTTGTTCTTGAATCCGATAGTCTTGATCTTGATGCGTTATTGAACTTGAATGCTTGATTTCTTAATTTCTTGAATTCTTCTTGTTGCTTGTAGAGAAATCTGCGTGTTTGATCCACGAGCTCTCTCTGACTTCTTGTTAGAATTCTTGATGTCAATTCTGAATTTTGAGGACCCCTTTATATAGTTGTAGAATAGAGGAGTTATAATGGAATCAGACTTTCTTCCACCAATCAAATTCTAAGTGACATGGCACCAGAAAAGTGATCAGAATAGGTTTTTGGAGTTATGATGGAATCAGGCTTTCTTCTGGCCAATCAGATTCAAGGTGACATGACGCAGGAAAAGTGATTAGAATAGGTTTCTTTTCAAGTGACATGGTGATATTTGATTGGTTTGTAAATATCACTTGCACATGTTGCAAATTTTTAGTGGCCTTTGATTTGAAATAGGAATGACATGTCATTCTGACACATGAAGTGATCCTATTGATTTCTCTATTCGACTTGGCATGCCACGTCATCTGACATGTGGCGTCAAGTGAGCCTCTGGGATGAGAGGATATTGGGTCTAACAAAATGGATCATCTTTTATAGCCCAAGTAAATGAATTCAGACTTTTAATTAAGTCCATATTTGATTGGACTTAATTAATTAACCCAATCATATTAATCTACAACATTTATTTTTTGGACTAATATATTTTGAATTTAATATAATTTGAATCATATTATAAAATTTATATTTTTAATAAATTTTATATGATTACAATTACCTAACAATGGAAATAAATCACGCGATACAAGTAATAATCTAAACAAATAATGCATTTAAACTAACAATGAGCAAAAATAAGAGTCTGACATGCCCAGAAGAGTGAGAGAGTAAAAATATCAATTGAAATGCATATAAATCAACGTTTTTCAGAACTTAACAAAATGAGAACAAACGCTAAATCTCTACACTATTCATGCATATCTCCCTGAATCCATCTCTTCCAATATTCTCTGGTTCTTTTCAGTTGCCTGAAGCTTTCGGATAGTAATATTAGTTTCAATTCAGATCGTACATTGTACAATAAATCAATAAAACATCCAATTCAGTTTTTCATTAACATTCAAGGATATTACACAATCACTAATGTAATAACAGAAAATGGGGACAAGTCAAATTGGTTTGCATCGACTTTGTGCAATACATCTTCATTGAAAGATGCCAGTAATTACACTAACTCCTATTCTTCATGGTTCTTCTCCTTTTTGAATATAAGTTTTTTACTCGTCTTGGGTTTTTTGTCTTCAGGTTTCATAAGTTCCACAGGGGCTGCTGGTATCCTGATCCACCACTCCCTAACCCGTCGAATATCTCTTTCAGTGCTAATTCTCCTCAGAGGCATATTGCTAGTGAAAGACTCCAAGAAAACAAAAAGAACCAAATATTTAATTGGCACAAAAGCAAAAGCCAAGGCCACCATCACCAGTAAAAGAGCTGTCCTGTCAGTTGCCTGGACATGAAAAAAAATAAAAATTCAAATAGTAAGATATCACCATGAGTAAATACTTGAGCTAAGTGTAACTAAAAAGTTGTAACTTAACAATGATCTTTACACATTCCTTAAGTAGCGACTGCAATATTTCAGAACCTTCAACTTGTCTAGTCCATCACTTCAATTATTACTGTGAAAAAGAAATAGTCCAATCTCCAGAGCTTCTTCAAGTCCAGCTAGGTTGGAAGAATACTGTATCTCAACTACCAGTAACGGGTGCTAGTACGCCATTAGCCCATTAGTTAGACTTCCACTTTAACCAATTGCTTATAAATACACCATTATTATGTAGGGAAACAAATTTTTCCTAAAGTTTCTGGTTGGAAATAAATGAGGGCTCGGGTTACTATAGGATATCTAGATTGTAGACAAAGGAAATTCATCAGTATCGTGTGGATTTTCAACAATTGGTGAGTCAATTTGTGGTTATTAACTTGTTATTGATTCACCTCTACAAGGATAAACCCTTAAGTTTCCTAAACTAGTAGTCTCTCTATCCCAATTTATATGACTTCCTTTTCTTTTTAGTCAGTCCTAAAAAGAATGACACATTTCTATATTTAAAAACAATTTAACTCTAAAATACTCATTATATCCTTAATAAAATAATTTCTAGCCACACAAATATCTATAACTCATTGTAGACCATAAATTTCAAAAGTCTTGGTTCCTTAAACTCCGTACCAAGTAAAACTAACTCTTATAAATTGGGACGGAGGGAGTATTTAAATTGAAATACTACACTGGTAGCAAAGCCATTATGCTCTGGTGTTCTTGCTGTCGTCATGATGGATATGCAAAACATATTTTGATAGTCTTAATATGTTAAACCCGTAACTTAATTGCATTATTTCATGTTTATATTTGGCTATTCTTTGCGTCAAACCTTAGGGCTTGCTGATAATTTTTCTATGTATACTTAATGAGAAATTAATTTAAAAGTTTATAAGATTTTATTATCACCAACTTAACCACAAAAATTGAACAATCCGTGTTTCATACAATTTTTATGCAAATTGAGTATGGTAATCACTGATAAATGCTCAGCTATGTCTCATTTTTTAAAGCATAGGCTATGTCAAACAATATCTAATTTTAGAGGTCGCGGTTGAACCACAAGAATTGGAAGATGGGATTGCTTCAAGTGATTTTGCAATTAGAAACAAACGAGCAAATTGAATTCATTCTCACACGCATACACACACATATATATATGAAGCAGGGGAAGGGGGTTTCTAAAAATAACTACAAATTGCCAATATTAAGTAATAAAATAGGGAATCAACAAAAATACGATCTACCAAAGTTGGAAAAGACTAGGGATGTGCACATAACGATGGAGTTTCGACACAATAAGCAAAGATTAATCACAACCAAATTGATTGATACGTGGATAACGTTTGGTCTAGGCTACACTGAGATCCTCTCAAACTATCAAATGTATGTCCATTGGATTCTCTCGAACTCCAAGACCCTTATGAATAAAACACCAAACATTGTTTAATTAGATAGACTATCTATAGCTCATGTCATTAAATGGAAAATTAGCCGAATTATCCCATCTCTAGCTCAAACACATTGGCTAATTTCAACAAGTCTTCACCATTGAAGTATTTCCCAACTCTATTTTGCTCTCCTGAGCCAAACTAGTGTTAGAGAGCTCAATCACTATTTGCAACCACCGATTTTAGATTAAAAGTTCAAGACAACAATATATCCATGCATAACAACTAATTTTAGAACTAATTAATCAATACCCATTGGGGTTTACGCCCACATCGTGCACACAACCCCAGCTAAAGATTTAGTTGCTCATAATAAAAGAAAAAGAAACAATACTCATGTAGGAAATCTCCATTTTAAGCTAAATTGATTAACAAAATCTAAAATTTAAGCTCAGGATGATGCAATCTGAGTTTTCTTTCTCTATAAGCAAGAGAGGTTCTTAGCTAATTTATCTTTAAGTGTCACTCTCAAAATTCCTTCTTTCTAAAACTATTCCCAATAAATAAGAAGATAAAGGTAAATAATTACACATTTTCCTATTCCGTCCTTTGAACCTTTCAAAGAAAGCACTTCATTCTTTAAGTACGCTACTCCCTTCAGCTTCTGTTCTTCGACTTGCGCTGGACTGGCAGAACGTCGGTCCAGAATTATGCAGCACCAATTACATCGCCACTTCAGCCTTCCATTTTTTCAGAAACACCAGTGCTATAATTGAAAACACCAATCAAGGATTGTACCACGCCAATGCGTCGCAAGTCCTAAGGCAATTTTGCTCCAGTCAAGCCGGCATTTAGCCAGTAAGAAACCAACTGGCTCCCGCGGGATGCCGGTTCCTTCAACGGTGTGCTTCAGTGATCTTATGCTCCAAATCTATCAAACTTAACTTTTCCAGGGAATGTTTGCATACAAGAAAACTAGGACCTAAAATCCCTTCAATTAGCATCAAAACATAGCAATAATTCATGAATTTAAGTTCAATGAGTTGGTAAAATACCAACTCATCAAACTCCTAAACTTAAACTATTGCTTGTCCTCAGTGAAAGCACCAGTAAGTGAAGGATTTAAACTCAGCCGCACCCAAGATAGGATTGAACAATTACACACTAAACTCAAAAAAGACTATATACAAACACAACTCATAATTAGTCCACCACTATTTACTTTTTGTGAAAATCCTTTTCATTCAAATTATTCTTCAAGCAGAAATCTTACACAAATTTCCATTCAAGCACAATTTCAAAGTATCTCAAATAAATGGAATCAACCTTCAAGATTTTCCTAAGAATTCACAAGAATTTATCGCATTCATACAACTCAATTGAAATCAAGACATCACCATTCATATGAAGGATGCAATGTCACTCACCCAAGAGAGAATCCCACACAATTATGAATGTCACTTCAAGGGATTATAAATCATGCAAAAATACACCTTGAACCATAGGCTTGCTTTAGAGTCCGGAGCCAAAAGGTAACAAATTAATTAAAAGATTCCAAAAGAGTAACTAATTCTTTTTAATATCAAAACGGTAAAGGCGCAGCTGTTACTGCACCTTACTCCTCTCAATTAAAGGACGCTAGACCGTGGTGTGAGACGGCACAGACGCGTGCTCCTTATCCTTTTTCTCTTTGGCCTTCTGATAAGACTTGTGCTCAGGCGTGTCTTAATGTTTTCCTTTCTTTTTCTTTTCTTTGTTAACTTATTTCATTATTTACCTTCGTTTTTTTAACCAAAAAAAAATTGTCTTGCCTCTTTTTTTAATATCTTCAAGTTTTGTTTCGTATATATTTTTTTTCATTGACTAAAGTTTATTTTTCATATAATAAATATTTTTATTTATATATGAATTTCATATTACTAGTTCAGTGTACATGTTTTACACTTATGTGTCGTTTCAATTTAAAAATTATCGATAAATAATATTTGTTATTAGATAAATGTAATATTCATGCAGACAAAATTAAATAAATATTATTAGTTTTGATACAATAGTTAATCTATTATGAAATGACAAGATGAGAAAAATAAATTCAATTACTTATAATATAGATATGTTAATGACTTTTTAATACATAAAGTAATAATTTGAAGTAGAATAGTCAGAAGTTAAATAATTAATTGATTAAAATTTAATATGAAAAAAAAATCCTAAATATAAAAGAAATAGTTTAATGTCTACAACATAATTCAACTGAATTTTTTCTTCTTTAAATTTGAACAAAATATTTGATAGTCAAATTTTTACTTAATTTAAAATCTTAAATATTAGAAAAATAATAATATTTTTTCCTTTCCTTCATAGCCTGAACAATTATTTATATAGATAGTCCTAAATCAATAGTGAATTCTACATATAAAGAAATTCTAATCCAAAAGTGAATCTTGAAACTAAATAAATAAAAGATAAAATAATAAATTTAAAAAATAGTGAAAAGACGATTTTGTCTAAAGGAGAGTCTTTTTAACGAAGGACAAAAAGTTCAAATAACATTTCTAAGGATTTTCGCACGTTTAATATAATATAGATAGATTAATTCTTAATGATTGTAATTATAGTTATTATATTACAATGTTTTAATAAAAAATATGGATAATTTTAAATTAGAAAGTAGATTACGCATAAGTAAAAATAAAATTAGAATACAATTGAGATTTCATGCATTAGTAACTTTTTAATTAATATATCAAAAGTTAATAGATTGATATATTATCAGTTAAAGCAGTTATTAAAAATAATATATGAAACTTACAATTGAAGAAAATATTTAATTGTTGAGTCGATAATTTTTTTTTCGAATTCAAAATAAAAACTTACATTATTCTAATTTTCTATTGAATTTGAAAAGAATTCATAACTTTCTATTATTGAAACACATAACTTGTTCGAAATTTAACTTTTCTATCCCTGTGATTATGTCTCAGTCGAAAATCTTTTATAAATTCATAAAGACCTTTTATGTGTTCTTTTCAATGCAATAAAATTTTAATAATAAATTTAAATAATATAATATAATAAATTTAAACAAAAAAATTAAATTAAATACAATATTTGAATTAATAATACCGTAACAACCATCCAAAAGATGTAAAGTGAAATTCGTCTTGGAGACGGAAGGAGCACAATATTAAATGGAGAGTGATCATGTACCCATTTTTAATGCCAAAGAAATTTAATGCAAAGAAAAAGAAAAAGAAAGAAAAACATGTAAGACACAAATGTAACAAGTCTTATCATAAGAAAGGAAAAGAAATAGCAGCCCCAGAGTAAGGCGCACGCAGCAGTGCGCCTTTAGTCTAACAAACAATTTCTACCGGCCGTTAATTGAGAAGGGTAAGGCGCAGTAATGGATGCGCTTTTACCGTTTTGGTATTTAAAAAAATTAGTTGCTGTTTTGGAATTTTTTCGTTCATTTATTGCCTTTTTGGCTCTGGACTCCTTGCTTTGTATGTGGATCGCCACGAATCTAGATTAACAGAGCTCAAAATCCCAAAGAACTTGCAGGTGTAACTTAGACTTGCGCAAAAGGTATGGTATCATTTGATTGAGTGACTAAGATGCCTTCCTAATGCTTTCACTTCTCAATTGAGCACACGACTCACATTTTTTATCCGCTTTCACCTTATTTCTCCTTTTTCATGATGTTCTCTCATTTCAAACACCCATTTCTCTTTTCACTTAAGGCATGTGTAACATTGAGCTAGCACCTTTTATTCCCGCTTGTGAATCACAACGCCAAGAATATATTAGCCATGACAAGAGATTGCTTCTAATTTACATTTTCCTATTTTGAAATCATTTTTAACCTTCATGTGTCAATCATCAAAAGTTTAGTGGATCCTCTTGCAAGAGGAGTGACACAAGATTCAATTTAAAACTAAAATGTGATAGCTTTCTTTAAGAAAGTCGACTCTCAATTTATCATATTGAAATGCCAATCAACTTCGTCATAGAAAGACTCAAAGAAAAGAAAAAGAAAGAGAAAATATTGCCCTTTGGGAAAGAAACCTAGCATAAACAAAAACCCTCAGAGTTTATTCGACTCACTACTATTCACAAAGATGATTTTGAATCGTCCGCTCATAAATCCATTGAGAGAATGAGGCCTATTGAATGCATCAACCGCAATTTCCAAGCATGGGTCGTAAGACAATAGAGCTATATAAGACCAACTTGGCTAAAATCAATCACACGCATGCTCGACAAGGCATGGTTTATCATTCCATACAAAACTTTTAAACCAATTGCAATTGTCACAAATTCAGGATATCATAATAAAAATGGAAAACTATCTACAACTTCGGCATCAAAATAACAACACACGACCACATAAGCACCTCTAACCTAAGTTGCTCGGACTCTTCACTTTTGGTGCCACACCCGTGTCGACACAACATGGGTGTGGGTGTGGGTGTGGGTATGGGTGTGGGATCCGTGTCCGATTTGGTCAACCGGTTTCTGATACTTTGACCAAAATCGATAGGGAAAGTTTGGACGGTTTTAACAATTTTTGTAATCAATACAAAAGCTAAGGTGAAATTGAAGAAAATGGAATACCTTTTATATAGAAATTTCTCTGTCACGCCTTTTTCCTTTAATCTCCTTCCGGGATTTTCTTCAAGTTCTCCACATAGTATCTCATACTTTAGGTTTTATCACTATTTTTAGATACTTTGATTATTTTTAGGCAAATCCCTGCACTCGTACCATATATGGATCCATATCCCCAAATCTTAAAAATTAGATCATGAACGATCCAACCTCTAGATCCGCACCCGTATCGGACATAACAATTTTTGTAATCAATATCAAAGCTAAGGTGAAATAGAAGAAAATGAAATACCTTTTATATAGAAATTTTTATGTCACGCCTTTTTCCTTTAATCTCCTTCCAGGATTTTCTTCAAGTTCTCCACATAGTATCTCATACTTTGGGTTTTATCACTATTTTTAGATACTTTGATTATTTTTAGGCAAATCCCTGCACTTGTACCATACATAGATTCATATCCCCGAATCTTAAAAATTAGATCATGAAAGATCTGATCTCTAGATCCGCACCCGTACAGGACACCCACACCCGAGTTCGAACAACTTAGCCTCTAACAAAAATTAGCATTGTCCCTAATGTTATCATAATAAGGTCAGAAGGGGAGAGCAGTCCCTGAATAATTTTTCCTCGTCATCTTCATTAATTGCATCACCTACATCATCCACATCACCATGGCACTACTCAAACAGCGCGCTAGACTCTGCACCACCTTGTGAGTGAGCTGATCTCAAGGATACTTCCATGACGCGCTGCATATTTGTCGCTTCCTCATCAACCTCCTCGTCCAGAACCCCATGCTCCTCATCGAAGAATCTATTGGCCCAAGGGTTTTCTTTGGAGCTCTCATTGCTTCTACCAACATAAACATATTGCCTTCTCCCATGGGAGCTTTCCCTCTCAAATCTCTCATGTCAATCCAAAGAGTGTTAATTGCTCTTTCTACTACATCAGTCCATTTGCATAGGTTATCCACACTATTCACCAAGCCCCTTATTGCCGTTAAACTGTAGCTACAAGCATTTCAGACAAAGATCGAGCAAGCTTTCCGAGTTGGTGGTCATTGGAGTAAATAACTTCCATCAATGTAAAATTGACATTTGGATTGGGCAGAGGTTGTGATGGTGAGCCTCCCGAAGTAGTTTCCTCCTACATTGAGGCATGTCTCGACTCTTTGAGGGTCGGTGCATGTAGAGTGATATGACTAGACAGTTGGTCACCCAAAATTTGCAATTTGTGCTTTTTGATCTTTGGTGCTTAGGCATCTCTCCTGCAATTCACGTCAATCAACCCAATAGCGGGGAAAGCAACACTAAAAGGAAAATACCTTACATGTGCCCAAGTACACAATTTGCTGATTACAACCGAGAAGGGCATAGAGAGAACCTTTGTCATGACTTTCTTCGTATTTTTACCGATACTATCTTTTCATAGTTAATATGGACACCCATCATTAAACAAGCAATGAGTAGAGAGCAGCCTCATGAACCCTTTGATCATTTTTGGAGGGCATGATCAAGGCACACACAAACTCAAGCCAAAGTTTGACTTCAAACTTCAAATCATGACGAGAGATCTTGCCTCTCATAGTCCCGTAGGATGGCTGGTCCATGGAAATAGTGTTAGAAACCCATTGAAGTTGTGCCTTTGGTTGCAGTTTTCTTAACATATTTAGACCTTTCCCTTATCCTTTCAGCCCAAAAGAAGAGTTCACCTCTGTGTGATCTATGCCTCTACACCCCTTACAAGAATCGAAGGTGGGTCGAGAAATTTCTCTATCGGCCCACGAAGATCCATCGTCTCCTGCCTTGCCTGATACGAGGCATAAAATTTCGTAACCAACTATGGGAAGAAATCGCCTAGGATATCTGCAAAGGGAACCCAATTTCTGGTCATGAACTGCTGAACAAAATTAGGAAGTTCCTCCCTTAACCCTCCTAGGTTGAACCTTTTCCCAAGTCTGAAGATTCGGTTGGTTTTGAAGAGAGTGTACCTCTCTTTTATTCCCTTCACGCCAATGCGGATGCGCTCTACCTCATTAATTGTGTTGTGGGGAGCCTTTTTCATGCTCCTACTTTTCCTTTTGCTTTTTGCCCTTAGAAGAGGAGGGCTTGTAGTTTTGCTTGCTTGTTTGTCCCGTTCTAGAAGTCATTTTCTGCAAAGAAGTTGGGAGATAACACCAATTTTACATATTTTTGGTTTTTTTGTTTATGAAAGAGAAAACAAAACTAAAAGAAATTAATTAGAGAAAAAGAATATTATTGAAAATACGCTCATAATGAAATGCATTTGGTTGGTGGCTCACGGATGCAAGATTGTACACCGCCAAAGCAAACACAAACTTCAAACAAAAGCCTAGCAGATACTTGGGCGAGCTAACATTACATTCTATGTTTCACCAATGGATACCTACAGCTCACAAGTGAAACGCCAGTCAAGTTTAATGGAACTTTGAAATTCCACACCTAACTAGCGTTGCATCTGCGAAACGCAAGGCAACCATTGCAAAGCGTCAATGCTTCAGAGGTGTCACTTCAACCAACAATTCTCCAACTTTAGTTCAACACTTCAACAATCACTTCCAATGAGTATTAAGACTTCCCCCGAAGGATTCACAAAGGAATTTTAAACAAACCTTGACAATTTCCCTAAGGACATCACCCCGTCTATCATTGGGAATCATCAATTTAGCAATTTAGAAATTTAGCACCTCTCATTCGCAACTTTATCCTCACCACATAATATATCACTCAACAAGACTCAGCTACTCAAATCACAATTTTAATCAAAATCGAACATGTTCACTAATGACAAATTTATCCTTAGAGGAATGACGTCACCCAATCCATCATAGGGAAATTTCATACACTATGTGAACACAAATGGACTGCTCAAACTTCACTCCCAACTCAAATTTTAAGCCATCTACACAAGATTTCACATGTTATTCGCATTTTCGAACATATTCAACTCAGATCTATCAGTTTCAAAATCCTCCTTGTCGTATATGTTGATGACATTGTCATCACAGGAAGTGATTTTGTAGGTATCTCTTTTCTCAAAGTCTTTCCTGCATACCATGTTTCATACAAAAGACTTCGGTTAGTTGAAATACTGTCTGGGTGTAGAATTAACAGATGCAAGAAGGGATTTTTTTTTGTCTCAAAGAAAGTATATTGTTGACCTGCTTGCAGATACTGGGAAGTTGGCGGCCAAACCTTGCAGTACTTCAATGGTTCCAAATGTGAATCTTATGAAAGATGATGGTGATCCTTTTCATGATCCAGAGAGATATGGTTGGGAAGTTAAACTACCTCACTGTGACTCGTCCAGATGTTGCATTTGCGGTAAGCATTGTTAGCCAGTTCATGTCTGCACCTACGATCAAACATTGGGAAGCTTTGGAACAAATAATGTGTTACTTAAAAGGATCTCCTAGACTTAGCATATTGTATAGCAATCACGGTCATACTCGCGTGAAGTGTTTTGTAGATGCTGACTGGACTGGATCCAAAATTGATAGAAGATATGCTACAGGCTATTGTGCCTTTGTTGGGGGAACTCTAGTGTCATGGAGGAGTAAGAAGTAAGGTGTTGAATCTCGATTTAGTGCAAAAACTGAGTACAAAAGCTATGTCATGGTCTACGTGTGAGATTATGTGAATACATCATCTTTTAGCTGAAATTGGGTTGAAGCATCCTACACCATCAAAACTCTAGTGTGATAATCAAGTTGCTTTTCATATTGCCTCAAACCCGATGTACCATGAAAGAACTTAACGTATTGAGGTTGATTGCCATTTTATTCATCAGAAGATTCAACAAAAATTGATTTCCACTGTCTATGTGAAGCCTGGAGAACAACTGGTTGATTTGTTCACAAAAGCACTGAATGAAACCTGAATTGATTACATTCGTAACAAGCTGGGCATGATCAATATCTATGCTCTAGCTTGAGGGGGAGTGTTACAGAATTTGAATATTAATGTATACAGATAGTATAGCAGATTTTTAGGGATTTTAATATTTAATTACCATAGTTAGATTATTCTCTTCATGTATTTATTTCATTATTTTCTTTGACTAATAGACAAGTTATTCTTCATACCTTATGAATAACAGGTTGAAAGGGTCCTTGGAGAACTTGTTGGTGCTACAGTTAGTATTGATCTAGTGACAGTCTTTGTGATAGTAAAGTTGCTATTTTGAGCACTGGGTTACCTAAAACTCATTGTAAAAGCCAAACACATTGACATTGAATTTCATTTTATGAAAGACATTGTTGCACGCAAAGAGGTGAACTATAAAGGTATTTGCACAAATGGATGCAGATCCAGTGACTAAGTCAATTCCTTGAGATGTATGGTTTCATTCATGCAAGATCTGAAGGATTGTGTCGGCAATTAAAATAGACTCATTGGCTTTTAATTTATTTTTCCCAACACTCAAAAATGTTTGTTGTTTTTTAATATCAAAAGAAGTTCGATTTGCGTACACTTATCATTTGAATGTTTATTGTACATTCATATTGTGGAATGCTTTTGGTGCATTCTTTGATGTTATTGAAAAGTATATTGGGTGGACATAGGTCAATCCTCTCACACAAGTGACCACCTTCATCAGTTTAGTGTTGATGGGAGACAAGAAGAAATCTTAAGCAAATTATTATTAAGATAATTTCAGTTACGACTTAAAATGCTTTTGTGTCAAAAAAACTAATGGGAAAAGGTCATTGCAGTGTTTGGATGGTTATAATAAGTTTCACCTAGTTTACCTCAAGAGGACAAATATGAGGTCATGTTTATGGGGACAATTCAGATGCATGGTGTTTGAATATCATTAGTTCAACGTTATTTTATGCGATATAGGCACATGCTCCATGGCAAAAAGGAGAAATGTTGCGGGATATGTTCCACGCCCATGCGTGCAAATGTCAACTATAACATCAGTTTTATCTAGACTTACTTGTTCTCTGAGACCCAAATTCAGGACCCTCATGACTCCTATCTGTAGCAGCAGCTTGGTTAGATGTTAACTAAAGCATGTTATCAAATGACCATGAGAAATACAGTTTGGCAGGGCATGACTATAAAAGCGGGTTGGGTATGAGCTGAGACACTAGTGAGAAAAGGAAGATTTTTGATGGAATATCATTTAGCTTGTGTTTGCTGGTACTAGTTATGACTTATGAGTCATATTTGTGAACACATGAAGCTATTACACATGAGATAAAAAATGAGAAGTATCAAAATGGTTTGATTTATCTAGGGAACTAGGCATACTTCATATGATCTACGTGATGATTTTCATGACGGCAATGATAGGCTATATATTCTTGGTATATGTAAAGCAAAGTTCTCTCTTTTAGCATGTCAGTAGCACGACCAATTTATCGAGTATGAAATGATACAAGATAAGTTAAAGAGAATATCCTTTCCTTAGCTTGGTGAAGCTTAAGCACTCCCTTATGTGTGAGTTAGAGATATTGGAAAATATTATTGGGTCCAGTCCACCCACAAGGGGTTAGTTTAGCCCATTAGTCCATTAGTTAACCTTACACTTAAACCTTAACTGATTGACTATAATACACCATTATATGTGTAGAGAAATAAGGTTTTCCTAACATTTCTTGCGGGGAAAAAAGGACAGCTTGGGTTACTACTTCCTTGCGTCACAATAGGATATCTAGGTTGTAGACAAAGGGAAATCATTTATATCGTGAAGATTACAACCACGAGCGATGGCTCAAATTGTGTTTGTTAACGATCCGCCACTGCAAAAAGAAACCTGTAAGTCTCCTAAACAAGTATTTATGAATGAAATGCATAAACTAGGCTTTCCATCACTTCCATGTATGCACTAAATATCCCAAACCATGATGTATATTAGACAGACGTATATGGACTCTTCAACAATATCAACAGCCAGAAAACTTTGTATCAAACGTCTACAGCTTCTTTTGAGGTTCAATTATTGCTTGGCTTTCACAATCACTTTATATATGCATTAAACATCTCGAACAATTAAAGTGTAATCCCCTCCCATGTATTGAGGTTTTTTTTTTTTTTTGATTTGCACCGGGTGTCTGAGTCTCTTAGAGCCCCGACTAATCCCGAGGGTGCACCAGCCCTCGGCAAGGAGTTTCCCGCAAGTGCATCACGGTTAATTCAGGTTTTACCCAGTCCGATGGCCCTCAGAAATTGTTTGCACCCAGTGGGTTTCGATCTTGAGACCTTGAAAGGGAGCAAACCCCAAGGCTCAAGTTGTAGCAATACTAAGAATAAAGAAATAGCAATATCAAACCCAAATATTCGATTGGTTAATAGCAGTTTAGGATGAGGAAAATAGATGATAATACCTGTGGAAGAACAGCAAAACTGAGAGCTCGTATTTTCAGCAGAATAATGTTGCCACTTTGGATTAATGCCTCAAGCTGACTAATAGCTTCTTGCAATATTAAGAGCTGCTCAACAGCATTTTTTGGAGGAGGAGCTATGATTTTTAGTGGTTCTAATGGCTTCCCTTTCCTCACTTTCCTATGCCAAATCATGATAACTGCAAGCACAACCAGCAACGAAGGCAATGCATATTTTATCCACTCCCTGCATATAAATAATGAAACATTTCAGAACAGCTAGGGACCACAAGCGAAGGATCGAGTCGGTAAATTTTAGACAGATGGAAACAACGCCAGAAGTCAGAATTATCATGTAAAAGCACAACAAAGTTCCAGTCACCTCAAACCTAAGGAAGCTGATCAATTGTCATCTTACCTTAAGCAGAAAGGATTATAGTGGAACTGAATCTTACTCCAACATTACAAAGCTGGGAAATTACCTTTGTATGCTAAACTTGATAACAACATACTCAATAGAATCCCACAAGTGGGGTCTGGGGAGGGTAGAATGTACGCAAACCTTACCACTATCTCATAAAGGTAGAGAGGTTGTTTCCTGGTAACCCTCGTCTCAAAAGCCCATAAGCAAAATAAACTAGAAATGAAAAAAGGAAAGGAAAAGAAAGGAAATAGAAAGAGAGACTAATAAGGAAAAGCACATTGATAGTATGCAAATACAATAAAATTAATATATCAAGATGGAAAATGACAATACAAGATATAAAGGCAATGTAAATACACTAAAAGTTAACAAATATAGGATTAATAATGACAATATACGATGTAAAGATTCCTACATACCTACTATATCACGAAGTCATATATCAACCTACCCCTACTAACCTATTAGCCTACTACTCTAATACACCACCTCCACTCCTTTCTATCTAAGGTCATGTCCACGGTGAGGTCGAGTTTTACTATATCTTGTATGATCACCTCCCCCGATACTTCTTCGGTCTACCTCTACGGCTCTACCCCTCCATGTAGCTCCTAAATCCAACCTCTCGCACCTCCTAAGCATTGATACTCCTCTGCACAAGTCCAAACCAACGCAGTCTCGCTTCCCTCATCTTAGCAGTCATAGGGGCCACCTCGAGCTTCTCCTGAATGATCTAATTTCTAATCTTATCACTCCTGGTATGTCCATACATCCATCTCAACATCCTCATCTCCATGACCTGCATCTTCTGGACATGTGAGTTTTTGATTAGCCAACGCTCCACCCATATAACAAAGATGGTCTAACCACCATCCCGTAAAACATACCTTTGAATTTAGGTAGTATCTTCATACCACACAATACTCTAGCGGCAAGCCTCCATTTCGTCCATGCTGCCCCAATACGGTGTGTGACATCATCGTCAATATCGCCACTACTCTGGATGATGGACCCAAGATAAAGTTTTCTCTCTTGGGAATAGGTTGAGTGGCAAGCCTCACATCAATGTCTACTTCATCCCTCGCCACTCTGAATTTACACTCCAAGTATTCTGTTTTGGTCTTGCTCAGTTTGAACACTTTGGATTCCAAAAGACGTCTCCAAACCTCCAATCTATCATTAACTTTAGCCTGAGGTCTCATCAATTAGTACTATGTCGTCTGCAAATAGCAGCACCATAGAACCTCCTCTTGAATAGACCGGGTCAGCTCATCCATCACCAATGCGAATAGAAAAAGACTCAACACAGATCCTTGATCCTTGATGAAGTCTCATCTCAACAGGAAAATACTCGGAGTCCCCTCCAACTGCTCTTACTTGAGTTTTGGCTCCGTCGTACATGTCTTTTATCACCCTAATATACACCATTCGAACACCTTTCTCCTCTAGACACCTCCATAGTACATCCCTCAAGACTTTTACATAGGTCTTCTCGAGATCAATGAACACCAAATGAAGGTCTTTCTTTCTTTCCCTATATTTCTCCACTAACCTCCGAACAAGAATGGCTTCAATAGTCAATCGCCCCGGCATGAATCCCAACTGATTCTCTGAAATAGACACCACTTTTCTCACCCTCGATCATCTCCACCACTCTCTCCCAGACCTTTATAGTGTGTCTTAACAACTTGATACCGTTGTAGTTGTTACAGTTTTGAATATCACTCTTATTCTTGTACAATGGAACCATTGTACTCCTCTATTCATCAGGCACCTTAACAGTCCTCATGATAGCATTGAACAGTCTAGTCAACTACTCTATGCCATCCTTGACCATGTTCTACCAAAAACCTACCGGGATCTCATCGGGTCCAATCGCCTTACCTTTCTTCATCCTACAAATAGCACGTCTAACCTCCTCAATTCTGAACCGCCTATAATAACCAAAGTCTCGATGGCTATCGGAGTGTGCCAATTCATCCAACTCGATATATCTATCTCCTATTTCGTTTGAGAGTTAGCAAAAGTAAGCTTGCCGCCTTAGCTTAATGGAAGACATATCCACCAACACCTCACCTTCCTCATTCTTGATGCACTTCACTTGGTCCAAGTAACGTGCTTTCCTTTCTCTCTCTTTAGCGAGCCTATACAATCTCTTGTCCTCACCTTTATCAATTAGCTCCACATATAGGCGCTCAAACACTACTGTCTTAGAACATGTCACCTCCATTTTCGCTTCCGTCTTTGCCGACTTATAGGTTTCCTTAAGCCTTTGGTTTTCATCCTCATCCCCACGCTCCAACCATTTCGTATACGCAATCTTCTTAGCTTTCACTTTGCCTTGGACTTCCTCATTCCACCACCAACGCCTTGACGACCACCAAATGTCCCTCTCGAAACCCCTAGTTGCTAAACTTGATGTAGCAACAAATATAAGGAAAGGGATACAGGGATGATGGAGAGAAGTGGTTAAGATGAAGAGCGAAGAATAAGAGAGGAAGATGGAGAGATTATTCATTAGGTACTACTCATAAAATCTTCCAAATAAAGTTCATGATAATCTGATTAATCTCCTAAAACTACTAGAGCTCTTATCTCTAAGTAAAATAAAAAAATATGATTATGTAAAACCTTATTTGTAACAATGAATAGAACTTATTCCTAACTAAAGACAAGGTTATCTATTCTATTTTTAACCTAAAGACAAGGTTATATATTCTATTTTTAACTTCAAAAAACTATGCTTATGTTTTTCTTCCAAGCATGATGGATTGGCTATATGAGTCTTAGCTAACCATGTTGCTCCATTTAAGTCAATTCTTACTAAGTAATAAAGATATATAAAAATTAAAGAAAATAAGATTGCAATCTACATTGAGCTACATCATTCTTCCCTGATCAGTGAAAGCTCAATTCCAATGAGTGAGACCGTTTGTCTAACTTCAAAAGATACGGATCTAAAGTGGAACTCATCCTTGTTGATAGCATCAAGCAATGATCCTTCTATTGAACAAGATTGCATCAATCACCATCTCAGAGTGGATATTTTTTCACTTGTCATGTTTAGTAAATACCATAATAGAGCTTCACACATTCAAGAGACATCAAACCTCCTTGTTGTTTCCAATTAAATGATGAGGAGATGTCTGAAAACTGGGTGTTATGCGTATAAGTATTTAATGAATGTTTAAGTGTGTGGTTATATCATGTAAGTGTTTTGTTGTTAGACACAAAATGCTCTTATTTTCACGATTATGCCTTCAACATATCCCCTCAAGTGCAGGACTAATTCTTTTTCATGGACCAAGAACGTGAAAAATCTTTTAATAATGGGTGGCAGTCATACTCAGATTCATGTTTGTTACAAAATGTATAGTCATATCTAGTATTTATAGCATAATAATAGGTAGAGATATTTAGGGATCTTAGAGATTTTTTTAAGGACCTTTTCTGATTTTATTTCCTTAGATAGATTTACTTGTACACCTATAAATAGCTCTTATTCTTGGAATAATATAACATGAAAACAGTTCCATTGGCTCTATATTTTACATGGTATCAGAGCCTAGCCTTCTAATTTGCCAGTATTGGATGAGCAACTCTTGTCCGGTGGAGTTGCCTGACTGTTGGAGGTGTTTGCTTGATATTTTCGATTGCTTTGCGGTGGTTTCAGATCACATAACCACATTTGACAGCCTTAGAACAGATTCTGCAGCTACTTTGTTGGTCAGGTTTGAGTTTCTTATAAGTTGTTCTGTTTCTGTGTTTCTACAATAATATTTAGGAGGCTGGTTGTGTTAGAAACTGTCTTTGAGTGGGACTCCCTGTTCAGATCAACTTGTGACTTATTTGGGTCGTCTTTCTTTGTAACAATTTGAGCCTTGTTGAGTCTCTGTTAGTTCTCTGAGTTTGTTTGATTAGATTCACATTCGCTTGATTCTATGATTTGTTTCACATGATTCACTAGTTTGGAGTTCTATTTCTGTCCAACATAGACTTGGTTGGATAATTTCAGCTTTGGACAATTGTCAATCAATTTATTTCAATATTGTGACTTGGGAAAAGGACTGCTTCCGGTTGATTGTCTGCAACATGATTTCGATCTCCACAGAAGATTTTTCTCAATTCTATCAATATGAGAAATCATTGAACGAATCTACTTTAGTTAATGCTTTTGCCAAGTCAACTAAAACATGTCTCATCACCTCTTCAAATAAATGGGACATTGATTCAGGTGCCACAAATCACATGACAAGTAATCCTAATATTTTTTCTAGCTTTCAATCACACAAAGCACTATCTCCGGGTACTGAAGCTGATGGATCAACTTGTAACAGTGTTGGATATGGGACTATTAAACCAACCTCCTTTATTACCCTGTCATCTGTACTAAGTCTACCAAAGTTGGCTTTTAATCTGATTTCTGTAAGCAAAGTAACTAGAGATCTTAATCGTTATATTTCATTCTTTCCTGATCATTGTCTATTTCGTGATCTTAAGACAAATCAGGTTATTGGCAAAGGACATCTAATTGATGATCTCTACATCCTTGATGAACGGAAGCCTCGGTTTGTTGCATGCTCTAGTGTTGTCTCTCCATATGAAGCACGTTGTCGATTGGGACATCTTTCTTTACCTCTGTTAAAGGAGTTTTGTCCTCAGTTCCATGATATTTCTTCATTGGAATATGAATCTTGTCGATTTGCAAAATATCATCGCAGTCCATTAAGTCCAAGGATTAATAAGCGAGTTGAGTCTGCTTTTGAGTTGGTACATTTAGATGTTTGGGGACCATGTCTAGTTGTTTCTAAAATTGTGCATAAATATTTTGTCACTTTTGTGGATGATTTTTCTAAAATGACTTGGATTTACTTTATGAAAAGTCGATCTGAAGTGTTTACTCACTTTACTGCCTTTTGTGCTGAAGTCAAAACTCAATTTAATGCCTCAGTGCGGATTCTAA
>JAOTQR010024451.1:0-16757 GCA_025774065.1 Solanum ossicruentum
CCGCAGCAGAGACCTCGTAGGTCCGCTTTACTTTGTGGATGTATGCATATATAAATGTGTGTGATTTTCTGTGTGATCCTGGTAGCTGCTGCAGGTGAGGTTGTCAGTAAAACAGAGGAGACTCTGCCGAAATTTTGGCAGAATTTCGTAATGTGAATACGAGGGGATACGGACTAGAATGTGTTCAGGCGCCCATATCGGGCACTGGTCACGACCCCAGGGAAGGGTGTGACAACAGCCTGATACTAAACTGACAAATCGAATTAGCTTGGGTCGATTTGGTTCGATTTTTCTATATTTATGTCTGCCCTAATAAAAAATAAAAGTAAAATTTTATGCCCCCCACCCCGATACGGAACTGGAAAATCAAATTAGTTTGGTTTGATTCGATTTTTTAATTTTTCAGTACTTATGCTCATCCCAATTAGAAATTTTAAAAAAATCGTTAATGCTCCCCCCTGCCCTCCCAATATTTTTAAGAGACATAAAATAAATCATGCACACAATTTTTTTAAAGCAATTAACAATTTTTTATTATGAGTTGGGGGATCTATGAATCTATATGGGTACTCATATTTATCCATTTTGATTATATTTGCATGAATTCTTAAAATAGATCAACACATATTTATCCATTTAGAAAATATGAATAATCCATGAAAATTAATATGGATAAAATAAATTCCTTTTACCTTCTATGGATTGAAATTGCCACCCCTAAATACAACCCTGTGATATGTTTTTGTGCTAGAGCATAATCCTTTGAGTAATACAACTTATTTGAATAATTTTCTTCTAATTCAGTCGATAAAATTCATTTATGGCCTTCTCAGTTGAAAATATTAGAATTTTAAGGAATTT
Organism: Solanum ossicruentum; assembly: GCA_025774065.1. NCBI lineage: Eukaryota > Viridiplantae > Streptophyta > Magnoliopsida > Solanales > Solanaceae > Solanum > Solanum ossicruentum. Next base: position 862 of record JAOTQR010024451.1, read on the forward strand.
GATCTCTAGTTCATAGGATCTAAAAACAAGGGACTAAAGGACAAATTGCTCATATATTTTGTGAAATTGTATAATTTAGACTTCTATTCTATTAGATTTAGCAGTAGATATGTCAGGAAAAAGTCCTATTTCAATCTAATCATTTACATTGCTTCAATTTGAATTATGTCATTTAATTTTAAGTCATACCTAAGGCAAATAAGTAATATTATGAATTTTATTTTATCAAAATATTTCTCATGTTGGATATTTAAGCCAAAGTCAAAATTTGATTCAACAGGTCAACTATGTATTCCGAAATTTTATTACACCAATTATGTCTATTTACAATTCTATTACATCTATTTTTTGTTCATTTTCAAAAAATATCCATAATATTTTCTTAATTTTTATTCACAAAGTTGAGATTTGAAATTCTAAAAATAAATATAGAATTTATAAACCATTATCTATACGATAGAGGTATTCAATGATGGTAATAATATGAAAAGCAAATAAATTTAAGGGAGAAAGTGTAAATGTGTTATGACTCTATTTCTTGAGTCATGATGGCACTTGCCATAATCCACCAGCAGGTAAGTCAACTCGTACCTGAAACAGCTAATAACGGATTTAGGGCTAGAAACCAGACCAAAAAAAAATACAAATAGAGATCGATAGAATATATTAAGCAGGAAAAACTAAAATAAAGTAAAAAAAAATAATGTCTCCCAGAACCTGAAAATCATAACTATAGAACTACTTAAAAAATAGATACCAGTCCTGAAAGTGGCCAAATAATATAAATACATCAAGCTAGTCTCAAAAATAACAAAAGATGAGCCATCGATACTAAAGTAGAGTAATGATCTAGTTAGTCATTTTTTGCCTTATCTATGAAAATTACTATTTTACCTTTTCGTAAGTTGCTTCAATCCTAATTTGAACTATTTGTATCGTTGGAACTAAAATCCTGAGTTATAAAAGTTTAAAATATTAGTTTTGGCATTTTCAAAAGCTTAAGTTATTGAAAAAAGTGAGTTTTTATGCCATTCTAATCTCCGGGTGTCAGATCGAAGATCCACTGATTCCATTAGCTCTGGAATATCGAAAATAGTCTATCAGATGTTACAAAATTGAATTCGGAGTTAAAATGAGATTTGTCGGCCCAAAGTTGTGATTTTTGTTATTTTTGGAACCAAAGTCTGACTTTGGTCAATATTCGAACTTCGGAAGCTCTGACAAAATGCCGACAGACCCACTACTTTAGGATGGTGAAACAAATTCTAGAAATGGTCTCTTCATACTTTTTGGAGCTACCGAGGGTAGTTTCAGTATTTTGAGTTTAAACTAGTTTTCGTGTTGCGTTGGTACATGAAGCGAGGAGGACTTGAAACTAATTTCATATGATTCTTTTGAGTCTGAATCGCTATTTTTCGAAAGAATACATATAAAGTTTTTGTACTTCTGATTGCAGATGAGTTCCAAGCATCTGTTCCATGTCGGGAATTAAATTTGGCTTTGCTGGTTTTGCTGATATTTGATGCAAATAGTCTATACCTCCGCGTTCATTCCTCTCTCCATGTGTTTGCATAGGATAAACCCCCTTGACCTCGGTGTTCATGCAGATGGGCCTATATTCCCAGAGGGTTGACTAAGTTTGACCTCCGCGTTCGCGGAGAGATCCTTTTACATGGACAATTTTAAACTCAAAAAATACCATTGTTATTTCATTTTCACAATTATCATGCTTTTTGGGCTATTTTGAGTAGAGTTTTTTAAAAATTTATGGGTAAGGTGTTTTTAACACTATATTAATCATTTTCTATAAGTGTTATCTTGACTTGTTCTTAAATTTCATAATTTGGATGTCTAAAATTCATGATTTTTAGACTATGATTTCCAAAAGTTAAATGTTAATTTTCCATTCCATTTAAGCATGAATTTAGTGGGATTTCACCCCCATCGACTCCATTTATTCGTGTTGAACTTGATATTAAAGTTATTTTTTAGATTCGAAAACTTTAAATTTTGCCCTAAATTTGACTATTTTGCCCCTAAGCCTATTTTACGTCAATATGGGTATCAAAATGGTCCTCTTGATGCGTAGTATCTATTGTTCATAGTGGAGGATCGATTAAGGATCATGTTGTGGATTGAGTTGATTGAAAGCTTTTCCAAGTGCGATTTCAATATTGAGGTAGGTTCGGCTAACCATCTTGGGACTGGATATAGACTGATTCATGAGTAATTATGTTAATATAATAGAATAATGATTGTAAGATGTACCCAATTTAGGCAAATTATGAGTAAATTGTGATCCTATTGACAAACTGAGCTGAAATGTTATGAATTGAGATAAGTTGGGACATTGATGTGATAATATGAGTTTTGTGAGACCATTTGGGTAATTACATAGTAATTAATGGCTGTTGATATACCTTTGAGATGTATATATATATAGGATGAGTAAGGTTTGGTATAATTGATATTCTTATATAATTAAAACAAGTAAGGTTCAGTATGATTAATATTCTTCTATAATTGGGATGAGTAAGGTCTAGTATTACTAATATTCTTTCATAATTGGAATGAGTAAGGTCCGATGTTATTGATATTCTTGACTATTGATATAATTATGATGATTCCAGACATGATGATAGTTTGAGCATTAGTTGTGACACTTGAGATTATTCTTTATGAGCATACAATTATATGAAATTCATGTATCAGTATTCTTGTTTTGATGACATTATATATTTACATATTTCTGGGTTATATCAATGATTTATAGTTATTGCATATTACTTGTGATATCCCCTGAACCAAGTAGGAGGCAAGGGTATTGTGCTCCACATTAGTACCACGCTCTTGACCCATCCAAGTGGCAAGGGTGGGGTTCATATCATATATTCCCTTGATCGCCCGCAAGTGGCAAGGATATTGTTATATGGAAAAATGATTTTTTTGAAAAAAATTCAAAAATCAAAAATTGGTTTAAACTTAATTAATTTAAGAAAAAATCAATTATGAAAATTCGAAAGAAAATTAGAGTCGTCACCTAATTTTACGGATAATCAGGAAACCATTAAATATTTTAAAAGACCTAATAGAAAAATCTTTTAAAATACAAAGAATAGATTCGGGTTCACATTTCCACTTCGAGAAGGTGTTACGCACTCTAAATGGCCGCTAAATGCAGTTATCCGACAATTATGAAATTTGTCTAACTTTAAAAATTTGATTTGACTTGAGAAAAGTTGTCTAAGCATGAAAATATTACTAAGTTTAAAAATTGAACTAAAATGATAAAATTATATTTTTATATTTTTCTTTTATTTTATTATTTTTATTGTAAAACTCTTTTTAGGATAAAATTAAATAAAAATAACATAAATGGTTTGACATGCTGGGGAATTCAATTAGATTGAAACTAATGACAAACAATGTTAGCATTCAAGAAAACACACAACATATAAGCAAATTAAATAAAGAAGAGAATTGAAGTGATTTTGGGCCTTTATCCCATTCAAATCTTTGTTGCAGCTTTTGGGCCTTTTCCTTATGTTGTTGTATATACACATGTATATTGTTGTATATAGTGCAATCCTTGCTTCCCAGGAATCTGTATAACAACTTCGTTCTCCCGAGAATTGAGCTAACTTGAAGAGAAGGAAAGTTTGGGTCTCTGTGGCCCAGGAAATGTAGAATGAAAAGTCCGAAGATGAGCTCGGAGTATTGTTCATGTAAGGAAATAAAATTAAGAATTAGGAAGGGACTCAAATTTATCAATACTAACAACACAGCGGGACTACACTTGATCCTCATGAAACAAACTGGCAAGCAAGACATTCAGACTCTAAATTGTAACTAAAACAAGCATGACTAACAATCAAAGAAAAAGGCACAATCATTTTGATCATTTATCTTGAGCTGAAATGTAATGCCAAAACATACAAGCATACGAACCAGCGGGCAAAATGGAGTATTCTTTAACATAATGGTCTTGGTACCAACAAAAATGATTTAACAAATGAACAAATTTAGTTCTCAAACGTTTTAACCAAAACTAACAATTAAATTCCTTAAAACAAATCAAAGGTAGTATGCTTTGTAGGTAACCGAGACTTGTTAATAAAATAGATAATTGTGTTGTCACTTTAGAATCAAACCATCATCAAATGAAAGCGTAATAGTAGAAAAAATTAAACCAGGTCGTTTTAGGTATTGAAACTGAAGTCACTTAAACACTAATTTACCTTTTATAGCAGCATGGGATTGAAACGGACAACATATACAAGTTAGAACAAACAGATCACAACTCGAGCCTTAAAACCAGAACAAGCGAGGGTGGAACCAAAATGACATGAACAGACAAGGAATACTCAATTCACATAGGATTAGAACACGAACAAAACGAAACTGACACGCTTATAACTGAAAATTTAGACTTGTACTCGAACACATATTTTTAATTAATCAGACTAATATTATTACAGTAGCATATTTCCAAGTTAAATTCCATACCACAGCGATAATGACCAAATACTCAACAGAACCAGGAAGTCTTAGCGCAATACAACCATTCCACCCTTATTTGATTGAAATGCGAAGTATAACAGCAGGTATTAGAGCAACAAAACCATCTTAGCATTAATTTTCTACTCCTAGCAACTTCGACAGTAAATAGCAAGAGCAACAACAACATTCTCAATCAGTACCAATATTAAGCTCAATTATTAACATGCAGGAACTTGAGAAAGGAATCATTTTAGCCATACTACATTAGGAAAACAACTCAAAATTGAGACTTGAACGAGACAAAGAATGATTCAACAACAACAAACAACACCAGTCAAACAACGAACCATAACATCTACTCACAATAACAGGGGGATTCCAGTCAAGACGAACAAAGACATAAACATGAAAACTTCTATATAACTACAACATTCTCATTCCGAACTAAGTATATGAAAACTCAAAATGAAAATAAGATTAGGATATTACCTTTGTCGGGGCAGCGAAATGGGACGACGAGCTTGCGAACTTCGACACCACCAAAACGGGAGCTGTAGCAATTGACTAGAGCTTTCAGATTTTTAACAATAAAATCAACCTGAAATCGATTGGGTATTGCTAGGGTTCTTGACTATTGATGGCCGCCGCCTATACTACAGTGTTTTGAACTCCTCCCCGATTTTTCTCACTATAGACCGCTGCTTCTACTAGGGTCTTCGATTCGATTGCCGCCCTAAACTTTTTCTAGGTTTCCTTCAGATTTCCATGGTTGCCTCTCTACTGCCAACCGCCCTCTACTGGGGTTTTTGGATTATTGACGGCTAGGGTTCTTTTCGATTTTTTTATCCCTCCGGATTAATAAGAAGAACCTCAATACTTATAGCCTAAAATTAGGGCCAAGTTAGAGGGAATTCAAATGAATTTTGAATTCAAATTTGAAAGTGGGGCAAGTGAACGTTTTCAGGCACGCGTGAGGGACAAGGGGACAAGAACGTTGGGGTGTTGTCAAATTTTGGGATTTGGGAGGAGCGTTGGTTTGAATTTTGAAGAAGAAGAAGAATGAAGAAGAAGGGGGGAAATCATGAAAAGGGGACAGTGTGAAGGAGAGGAGATGAAAAAGAATTGGGGGCGCATGGCCCCCACGCATCGGATTAATTAATTTTTTTTCAAAAAATTATTTTAAAAAAATCATTAAAATAATAATGAAGCTCGATGACTAATTGGACACTGTGGAGGGTAAAAATTGGGTGTCAACAGCTGTCCCTTTCTTTGGGTGCGATCGATGAAAGAGATCGTGGACAAAGAAACTTGACTAACACAATTTTTAGCCGACCACAAAGCTCTTGGTATGAACTTTGGGAAATTATGGCCGAACCCTGGTTTTGGTTTCCTACATATCTCAGGTTGTATGAGAATTGAGGCCATCTGTAGTTCAATACGCTTGATTATAAGCACGAGCGTGAAAGAATTCAGAAGCTGTTCCAATGTCGAATTATGGAGACATTAGAATGCTTGGGATTGAGACATGAAGAGTAGATGTTGGAACGCAACCGAGTTTTCAAAATTGAGCCCACCTACATATCCTTTGGATTTAGAAATCAGGTTGCTTGTAGTTTGACTCAATCGGTTGAAGAGGAATTTCCTTATTCGGAGATGACCTCTGGATCAGGAGGAGTGACAAACAAAATTGAATTGTGAAAAAGAGACTTGCAACCTTTTAACCATAAATGTGGTGCACTTCACATTTATAATTAAGACTTTACATGGACATAATTTCCAAAATTCTTGGTATATCATCACTCGGATTGGAAAATTGCTCTCGGTGAGAGTTGAGATTATCCAAAGGCGAAACTGAAAATGAAATAATTGACTCATAGAAATTCCCACATGCCTTCTGATAGGGGTGTGGTTAGATGGTAGTGGTAGTCACTTCCCAGCTCGTGTTCGAAAGGTTTGACGCCCCTCTTCGGACTATGTCCCAATTCGCTGCTAAGAAAAAGTTCTACGTTGTGCTGCATCATACTTGATGACATTCACACCTGTGGTTTATTTTGAGATTTCATACTCTCGGATGCCCTCGATATGACTAAAACAAAGTGTTAGTAAAAATCATAATTCGAACTGGAGATAGAATCTTACCTTGTTCTTTTCGGTCATGATAAAAATAGCATTTTTTCAGTGATGATCACGTAATGGCTCGGCAGCTGGAGATAAAATATCCACATTGGCATGATAGATGAAATAACCTTTCAATGATTCTCCTGTGAGGGGTATGTAATGGCCCCTGTTGGCAGTTGTAAATAAAATAACCTTCTCGGAGCAGCCAAAAATAAATTATGCTCCAGACATAACGCTCTGGGTGCTATAAAATGGCGTTATGGGCGCGAATAGAATGGCACTCTAGGCGCAAATAGAATGGAGCTTTGGACGCGAATAGAATGACGCTCTGGGCACAAACAGAATGCCACTTTGGGCGCAGCGCTCTGGGTGCAAATAGAATAGCGCTCTGGGCGCTAATGGAATGACGCTCTAGGTGTACTTGGTAAAATAGAATAGCGCTCTAGGCGCACCTGGTAGAATAGAACGACGCTCTGAGCTTACCTGGTAAAATAGAATAGCGCTCTGGGCTCACCTGCGAAATATAATGGCGCTCTGGGCGCACCTGATAAATAGACTAGCGCTCTGGGCTTACTTGGTAAAATAGAATAGCGCTCTGGGCGCACCTGAGAAATATAATTGCGCTCTGGGCGCACCGGGTATATAGACTAGCGCTTTGGGCGCAAAATATGTAATAATCTTCCTGGAAATTGTCCTGTCACAAGCTGGAAAATAAACTGATTCCTGGCATAAGCTGAAAAATAAACCTGGTATCTGGCATAACTGGAAAATAAAAGGGTGCTTTGGGCATGGGGTTGCGCTCTGGGCGCGGGGTTGTGCTCTGGGCGCTGAGTGGCATTCTGGATGCAGAGTTGCACTCTGGGCACGGATGGCGTTCTGGACACAGAGTTGTGCTCTAGGTCCGGAGTGGTGTTCTGGACGCGGAGTTACGCTCTGGGCGCGGAGTTGCGTTCAGGGCACGGAGTTGCTTTTTGGACGCGGAGTGGCGCTCAGGGCACGGAGTGGCATTCTGGACGCGGAGTTGCGCTCTTGGCGTGGAGTTACGCTCTGGGCGCAAATAGAATGGCACTCTGGGCGTGAATAGAATGACGCTCTGGGCGCGAATAGAATGACGCTCTGGGCGCGAATAGAATGACGCTTTGGGTGCGACGCTCTGTGCGCAAATAGAATGGTGCTTTGGGCACGAATAGAATGACACTCTAGGCGTACCTGGTAAAATAGAATAGCGCTCTGGGTGCACCTGGCAGAATACAACGGCGCTCTGGGCTTACCTGGTAAAATAGAATAGCGCTCTAGGCGCACCTGCGAAATACAATGGCGCTCTGGGCGCACCTAGTAAATAGAATAGCGCTCTGGGCTTACCTGGTAAAATAGAATAGCACTCTGGGTTCACCTGCGAAATATAATGGCGCTGTGGGCGCACCTGGTAAATAGACTAGCGCTCTGGGCGCAAAATATGTAATAGTCTTCCTGGCAATTGTCCTGTCATAAGCTGAAAAATAAATTGATTCCTGAAATAAGCTGAAAAATAAACCCAGTATCTGGCATAACTGGAAAATAAAAGGACGCTCTAGGCACGGGGTTTCGCTCTGGGCACGGGGTTGTGCTCTGGGAGCGGAGTTGCGCTCTGGGCGCGGAGTTGCGCTCTGGGCACGGAGTTGCGCTCTGGACGCAGAGTTGCACTCTGGGAGCTGAGTGACATTCTGGACGCAGAGTTGCGCTTTTGGCACGGAGTAGCGTTTGGTACACGGAGTAGCGATCTGGGCGCGGAGTGGCGCTTGGGACACAGAGTTGCGCTCTGGGCGCGGAGTTGCGCTCTGGGCGTGGAGTTGCGTTCTGGGCGAGGAGTTGCATTCTGGGAGAGGAGTTGCGCTATGGGCGCGGAGTGGCGCTCTGGGCGCGGAGTTGCGTTCTGGACGCGGAGTTATGCTCTGTGCCCAGAGTTGCGCTCTAGGCACAGAGCGGCGCTCTGGGCGCAGAATGGATGGCTCTTCGCAATGCATGATAAATGTAGCTCCGCCATGCATGATAAATATCGCTCCGGGATGCATGATAAATGTCACTCCGCGATGCATGATAAATGTCACTCCGTGAAGCATGATGCATGATAAATACTCTCCACGATGTATGGTGTAAGACTCTCTGCGATGCATCATCAATGACTCTCCGCAATGCATGATCAATGACTCTCTGCGATACATGATAAATGACCTGACCACAATATATAATAAAATAAACCTCACCATGAGTCTCTGTGATGCATAATACATGCTAAATTACCCGGGATTTAAGTGGGATGAAAGCTGTTTACACCTTGATTGCCCTTTTGTAGGCAAGACCTGCAAAAAAATCCTTTGCATCCGCAGAAATTTTTTAGCTTTAAGATGAACTAACCTTTGATAGATTTGCTGGTGACTTGAGCAAGACAAAGCTATTTACGCCTCAGCTGTCTTCATGCAAATATTTTCCTGCAAAATTCCATTGATAGATTTGCTGGTGACATGAGCGAGACGGAGCTATTTATGTCTCAGCTGTCTTCATGCGAATGTTTTCCTACAAAATTCCTTGATCCACAGAAAATTCCTTAGTTTTTAAAAAATGATAAATTGCGGTGACCTGGGTGAGACGGAATTATTTGCGACTCGACTATTCTCCTGCAGATAAGACCTGCAAAATTTCCCTGCATCCGTAGAAAATTTGTTAGTTTTGAAATGAATTTATCTTTGATAAATGGTTGATGACCTAAGGAGACAGAGCTATCTCTACGGCTCTGTTGTTCTTTTGGTAGATACAAAATTTTCTTGCAAAATTTCCCTTCATCCCAAGAAAATTTTTTAGTTAAAAAATGAATTGATTTTGATAACTTGCTGAGGACCTGAGGGAGAAGGAGCTATCTACGCCTCTGTTGTTCTCTCTTAGATGCGAAAATTTCCCTTCATCCACAGAAAATTTATTAGTTTCAAAATAAATTGATATTTGATAGATCGTTTGAAACTTGAGTGCCTTAGCTACTCTCTTATAGATAAGGAATACGATAATTCCCCTATATCTACAGAAAAATCTTTAGTTTTACAAATGCTAAATTGGTCTTTGACGAATTGTTGGTAACTTGAGCGCATCAGTTGTTCTCTTGCGCAAGTTTTCCTGCATCGACAGAAAATTTATTAGTTTTTAAAAGTGAACTGATCTGTGTTGATTCTTCCGTTGCCTACTCCTCATCTTATCCTCGCTGAATTGCTTTGATCTCCCACCTCTTGGCAGAAAGAAGGTAGAAAAATGTGACTTTTCGCGAAATTTTGAGGGCGTCCTCAAAATTTCTATCCCAGTTTATGTTGTCAAGGATTGTCAGCTTATCAAAAGCAGCTTGAGAATTTTTGAGATCCTTCTCGAAAATTCTGTCCCAGTTGAAGTTTATGGTGCTCCAAACTTGAATTTTCTGTAGAAGACTTCGGCATAATCATTTTGATAATTTATCTTGAGCTGAAATATAATGCCAAAACATACAAGCATACGAACCAGCGGCCAAAATGGAGTATTCTTTAACATAATGGTCTTGGTACTAACAAAAATGATTTAACAAATGAACAAATTTAGTTCTCAAATGTTGTAACCAAAACCAACAATTAAGTTCCTTAAAACAAATCAAAGGTAGTATGCTTTGTAGGTAACCGAGACTTGTTAATAAAATAGATAATTGTATTGTCACTTTAGAATCAAACCATCATCAAATGAAAGCGTAATAGTAGAAAAAAATTAAACCAGGTTGTTTTAGCTTTTGAAACTGAGTCACTTAAACACTAATTTGCCTTTTATAGTAGCATGGGATCGAAACGGACAACATATACATGTTCGAACAAACAGATCACAAATGAAGATCACAACTCGAGCCTCAAAACCAGAACAAGCGAGGGTGGAACCAAAATGACATGAACAGACAAGGAAGACTCAATTCACATAGGATTAAAACTCGAACAAAATGAAACTAACACGCTTATAACTTAAAATTTAGACTCGGACTCGAACACATATTTTTAATTAATCAGACTAATATTATTACAATAGCATATTTCCAAGTTAAATTCCATACCACAGTGATAATGACCAAATACTCAACAGAACCAAGAAGTCTCAGCGCAATACAACCATTCCACCCTTATTTGATTGAAATGCGAAGTATAACAGCAGGTATTAGGGCAACAAAACCATCTTAGCATTAATTTTCTACTCCTAGCAACTTCGACAGTAAATAGCAAGAGCAACAACAACATTCTCAATCAGTACCAATATTAAGCTCAATTATTAACGTGCAGGAACTTGAGAAAGGAATCATTTTAGCCATACTACATTTGGAAAACAACTCAAATTGAGACTTGAACGAGACAAGAATGATTCAACAACAACGAATAGCACCAGTCAAACAATGAACCACAACATCTACTCACAATAACAGGGGGATTCCAGTCAAGATGAACAAAGACATAAACATGAAAACTTCTATATAGCGACGACATTCTCATTCCAAACTAAGTATATGAAAACTCAAAATGAAAATAAGATTAGGATATTACCTTTGTCGGGACAGCGAAATGGGACGACGAGCTTACGAACTTTGACACCACCGAAATGGGAGCTGTAGCAATTGACTAGAGCTTTCAAATTTTTAATAATAAAATCAACCTGAAATCGATTGGGTATTGCTAGGGTTCTTGACTATTAATGGCCGCTGCCTATACTATGGTGTTTTGAACTCATCCCCGATTTTTCTCACTATCGACCGCTGCTTCTACTAGGGTTTTCGATTCGATTACTGCCCTAAACTTTTTCTAGGTTTCCTTCAGATTTTCATTTCCGCCTCTCTACTGTCGACCGCCCTCTACTGGGGTTTTTGGATTATTAATGGCTAGGGTTCTTTTCGATTTTTTTTGATCCCTCCGGATTAAGAAGAAGAACCTCAATACTTATAGCCCAAAATTAGGGCCAAGTCAGAGGGAATTCAGATGGGAGTTTTGAATTCAAATTCGAAAGTGGGGCAGGTGAACGTTTTCAGGCACACGTAAGGGACAAGGGGACAAGAACATTGGGGTGTTGTCAGATTTTGGGATTTGGGGGAAGCATTGGTTTGAATTTTGAAGAAGAAGAAGAATGAAGAAGAAGAGGGGAAATCGGGAAAAGGGGAAAGCGTGAAGGAGAGGAGATGAAAAAGAATTGGGGGCGGGTTGCCCCTATGCACCGGATTAATTAATTAATTTTTTTTCAAAAAATTGTTTAAAAAAATCATTAAAATAACAATGAAGCTTGATGATTAATTTGACACCGTGGAGAGTAAAAATTGGGTGTCAACAGACATGACACTATGACGCTCCTTGACTACGAGCAGATGGCAAGGTTGAGGCATCTTGATATTACCTTGACGATGGGTAAGTGGCAAGGCTATGAAAATCTTGAGCATATGGATTGATAAGTTATGCATCATATTCACATTATTTATTGATGTACAATACTGTGGGTTATTGACTTACCTCATTATTTTGTATATATTTAACTATGCACTAACCTTTTTGGATGGATGGATAAGATCCTTTGTTATTGCGTATTTGTTTCAATTTCTCTTACTTAGTCGATTAAACCTACTCAGTATATTTTAGTGTACTCACCCCTACTTTATTTCTCCCTGCAGATTGAGCATAAGAACTAACACAGTGTAGTTGATCACTCTAGTTAAGCTATTCTACTTCCATCCAGATCTTACTGGTGAGGCTCTGACAGTGGGTCAGCGTGGATCTTTGGGATTCCTTTATTTCTTTCTTTCAGACTTGCATCAAATATTATGAAACAACTTTCTATTTCACTTAAGAAAGTTATATCTATTCTATCGTACTACCTTAGATTCTCTTGTACTCATAAATCTAAGGTTTGGGAGATTTCTCATGCTATATGAGATTTTTCTACTTTATTTTATCATTCTTCAGTTACGATCTGAATTTAGGTTGTGACAAGTTTTGTATCAGAGCTCTAGGTTCGTTTGGCTCATTAGTCAAGAGTAGGGTGTCTAATAGAGTTTTGCGGATAGATGTGTAGACATCCACACCCGTCTTCGGGAGGCTACAGAGCTTTTGATAGGAAAGGCTTTCACATCTTGCTTTTATTTTTGCATTCTTTTGTATTTCCCACTTTGAAAGTGTCTAATCTACTCTTTTTGTACAGATGCTGACTACCAGATCTCATCGATCAATGAGAGATCCCAAAGAAGCTAATGTGGCTCCTACTCGAAGTTGAGGCAGAGTTTCTGATTGGTCTAAGGATCGAGGACCTTTTAGAGGGGCAGCTCCACCCCGAGGCTAGACTAGATTAATTTCTCTAGAGCTTACTTATGAGCTGGTGGGGCTTGCAAATCCTATTCCACCACTCTCAACCCCAGTGACTACACCCTTGATTCAGGATTTACTTTTGATGAAGTACCTCACAACACAACTAATATTGATGTACCAATTTTATAGCACCAATTGGTCCTTCCATAGCTCTATTTCAACCAACCATGATTCATGTTGGTGCTTCTTAAGTTCCAACTGGATTCTCTTATGACCGCTATGAATTTTCCCCAAACATTCAGGTCGAGTTCGGGTTCTCATTTCTAAGTTTGGCTATTGCTCCATCTATTGCAGCACCCTTATTTAAGGTGCCACCATCTTCTTCCAACCCATCCACGTCTATAGCAAAGCAGAAGAGCTTTGAAAAGTTTTTGTATTTGTCTCCTTCACGGTTAGATGGTACCCCTGATGTAATGCCTATGATTTTCTATCGGACAACCCGAATCCGTTGTGTAACCTGGTTATTCTTAAGTCATATGGGGTTGCCTACACTTCTTACCAGTTCATCGTTTCACCAAGGAGCGGTGGTGGTCAGTTGTAGCTCATCAGCATGCTGGATCTCTAGCTATGACATGGGAGCAATTTACAGGGGTATTTTTGGAGAAGTTCATGCTATATAGTCTGCGGGATAGCCGTCAGGATGATTTTGATAGGCAACAATAGGGTTCTATGTTCATTTCTAACTATGAGGCTATATTTCACACATTCTCCATGTATTTCTTTTCTAGCATACCTACCGAGTTTTAGAGGATTCGATGATGTGCCAAGGGATTGGCTGGGTATCTTTAGGAGGCTACAATGTCCTGGTTCTATCTAGAGGTACTTTTCAGAGTATTTTTGATCACTTTAATATGATAGAGCGCATCAGGCATGATAAACAAGGTGGTGGGAAGAGATTCCTTTAGCATGGTTAGTTTATTAGACCCCCGCCTCGTGATAAAGGATTTCATAGACAAGGACATCAGGGTGAGCAGTTTAGGTAACTCTTCCAGCATTTGATAGCGGTGATAGGTCTAAGCTTGCTCATACAAGCTGTGATAACTCTCTTGGTTCAACTAGACGTAGTGGTTCCTTAGCATAGTCATCTCATAGGCAAGACCCCAAGGCTTTTTATGTTTGTGATGAGGTTGGGTACTTTGCCCATCGTTGTCCACGTCCAGTGTCTCTTACATGGACTTAGGACCACAGACTTTAGCCAGAGAAACCTCTCAGGGCATGAGGGGTGGTATTATAGGAAGTCATACTATAAGGAAAGTAGATCCTGTGGTGGCCGACAAGTTAGTGGTGGTTGTAAAGTTCGCTATGTTCTCCCAGATAGATGAAACAACCCTAAAAAGTGCCCGAAAATGTGCCTTGGAAGTATTCAAAATTGTAATTTTCATATGTCTCAAAGTTCTTGCATGATATTGAAAATCCGATTTCATATTGTTGTTTAGGAAGTCAAATTGAGTGGAAAATAGGTCGAACCCCGATTTAAGAGCAATAGTATGAAAATTTGAAAATCACACCTCAGTTTATTTTTTTGGCTATTTTCTATCTCGGTCCAAGACTTTTAGGTCTTGCGCTTAAGTGTTCCCATACATGAAAATTCCTACCCACATATCATTCAACACAATCCCAAATTTCACTCAAATACTTAGCCAATATTTCATCTCCTAAATTTAAGTCTCAACTCATCTGGATTTCAAGGTTCTCACTCAAGCTTCAAGTCTCTATCTCCAATCTTCATCAAGATATTCTCCCAAGCTAAGGTATGTTGGAGTTTCATGAAATTATAGATATTTTAGCATGTTTTAAGTTATGAATTTAAGGTCTATTGTGAGATTATATGAATGGCTTTGATGTATGTATATCTTGAGAGTGTTACCAAGTATCTGTTATTGGTTTTACAATGATTTAACTTGCATGATTTCACTCTTGAAATGCATGATTTAACACTAGCACTACACAACCGCTGTTTGATAGAATGTTCGGGTTATGATTTCTTGAGGAATTGAAGGTCCAACGCATATCTTATAAATTGAATGACTATATGATAATGAAAGGAATATATGTACATGATATTATCTTTATGTTGCATGGAAAATGAGCAAACCTCACTAGGGGGGTTGTAGGCCTGGGTACCATGTTGAGGGGTTCGTACCTCGATCACCTCGCTCAGGAGGTGGCAGGCCCGTGCAACCATGTCAAGGTGTTTATACCTCATCAACCATGTTAGGGGGTTTGTATAACATCAACCATGTTGGGGGATTTGTAGCTCAACAACCACATGAAGGGGTTTATACCTCATGAGCCTCTCCAAGGAAGTGGTAGGCTTTGGATATTCACTAAAGTGGTCTCTCCTTGCATATGGATTATGTTCTATATAGGCATGGTTTTACTTCAAGCATCATTCATACATGTCATATTGTTATATGCTTATTCATTGCCTATTGTTATGCATTTTGATAATGATGCTTATTATTTGTTGTATTTCATCCTACATACTTTGTGCATTCAAATATTCTAATGCATACTCTATGCCTACATGATGTCACCATATAGGAATCGAAGCCCCACTTGAGCATCCCAATCCATGTGGCTAGTACGCTTCCACTCAATCATGTTGGTGAATCCTCCATTCGGGGACATTGCTTATGATATCATGTTATGTTCTAAGACCAGTCCTTCTTTTATGTAATTATTGACCATAAGGGTGAGCTTGGTTACTTGTCTTGGTCCCGTCTCTTATCTATTTAGTAGAAATGTTGTTGGAATGTCATGTGTAATGTTATGAGCTTGACACTTCTGAATCTTGTTGTTATGATATGAATAATATCTCTTAGCCCCTTTTTGTTAGACCCCGTAAAATATTTAATTTCAGTTAATAGGTTAATTGGAACAAAATTTTGGCATAATTGGCGTAGTTGG
>JAOTQR010024462.1:0-16754 GCA_025774065.1 Solanum ossicruentum
ATGTTAAATTGAGAAAATATAATAGTAATTGTGTTAATATCCCCTATAGGAGGCCCCACTTTAGAGGTGCATTTTTTTTTCTAAATAAAATTAAGAAAAAAATTCTCAATTTTTTGGTTTTTTTTCTTAATTTTGTTTAGAATTTGTTTCTAAATAAATTTTTAATTTTGTGGATTTTTTTTAAATTTAGAATTTGTTTCTAAATAAATTCAAAATAAATTTTTTAAAAAAAGTTCTTAATTTTGTGAATTTTTTCTTAATTTTATTTAGAATTTATTTTTTTAAAAAGACGTGATCAAATTAAAATATGTCATATGTAAAAGGTGGTTTTGCAAAATTACTTTTACACATAGTTTAATTCGGCCACATCATTTAGAAAAACAAATTCTAAATAAAGTTAAGAAAAAAATTCCTAATTTTGTAGATTTTTTTCTTCATTTTATTTAAAAAAATTTTCTAAAAAAATTCTAAAAGTTTTTTGATATTTTTTCGTATTTAGAATTTATTTCTAAATAAAGTTTAAAAGAAGATTCTTAATTTTGTGATTTTTTCTTAATTTTATTTAGAATTTATTTTTTTTAAAAAATAATGTAGCCGAATTAAAACATGTCATGTGTAAAAGTTGGTTTTGCAAAACCACTGTTTAAAAATAACGGCATATTTGAGCATTTTCCCTTTTTTAATTATATGTTATGGCATAATTTGGTTTATTAATTTTGTGAACATTAAAATTCTCACTTTTTGAAATATGGTGGTATGCTATTGTTTAACTTTTTTTTCCCTCTCAATGATATATTTTTTTTTTAAATTTTAAATAATTCTAATTTATTCTTTATTCTTTATTAAACTTTATCCTAGTATATCTAGTGCTTTCACAGGGGTACTACTCATTCTCCTCCACATTAATTTTTGAAACTTCTTTTTCACCTCCAGTCTCCTCTCTCACGTTTCAATCAATTTTTTAATATTCATTTTTTATTTCTCTTATTTCACATAAATTAAGTTTCTTCTGTTTTGGAATACGTTTATGTAATGGGGTATTATTTTTTATTATTATTTTTAAAATATTGATAAATTTAATATTTATAAAAATTAAGATATAACACCCGATAAAATTATAAAAATACTCCTAGAGGAGAGATGTGCATATAGCGCGTCTTCCCATGCTCTGATGGCAAATCTGAGGCCGGATGTATGATTAACATGAAAAATTGAGTAGGAAAATGGTCTTAGTTGATTTTTAGAGAAACCAGATCAAAAAATAATTTTTGATGCGAAAACGCGAACCAGTGAAGGTGTGCGATAGAGGCGTGACATGCCTCCATCGCGGACTAACAATTGGTTTATTCCAAAAATTTTCTACGGGATTAAAAAGCTTGTTCATAGAATTTTCGGCAAAAAATATCGAAAATAGACCCTATCCCTTTGCAGACCCCATGTCCCGAGACGGACTTTTTTTGAATTTCGTGAGAGGTATTCTAGACCTTTTCAAACCCTTCTTGGACTTAATATATAATCAAAATGGATCGTTTTATGCATAAAAAGGGTTTTAAACCCTATTATAAGTCCTTCAATAAGACTAGGGCTAAAGAGAAGAGAAGAGGAGCGAGGAATTGAGGAGTTCGAAGAGAGTTCCTTGAGGTTGATTGTCCAAAGGTTCAATCCAAGTATGTAAGGCTAAACTAAAGAATGAGATTGTTCTTCTGTGTGCCCCATAGATGGTCATAGAGGAGTTGTGAGTATAATGAGTCTTCATGCATGTTTTCTTGAATATTTTGTTGTGACTTATATATATTACATGTATTTTCATGTGTTGATGATCATTATAAACTGATTTTACTGATTTAATGTTTTTACATGGATTATTGCATAAAACCCTATTTATTATTTTATAAAGATTGCATAAATGAACCTAGGGATAGATTTTAGAGCCTTAACTTGAGTATGTCGATTGTAATTTTGATGTGAGTATGAGGTTGAGTTAATTGAGGTTGATGATCCTATGAGCCTTCATAAATGAGTTCTTGAGTTCTCTTTAAACGACTTCTTCTAAGTGATGATCTGAGTCATTGAATTTTTAAATGAGAATTGAGTTAATTGAGCTGAGTTAAAGTCCCTGAAATTAATAGAGACTTTAAAGTTTGAGTTCATGAGTTAATGAGAAGTCTCCATGAGACTAATTGAGATAATGAGTGCCTTTATGAGGATACTTGAGATGATAAGGAGGAATATTATGAGTATTGAGTCTTGGGAGGAGTATCGAGTACCGAAATGAGTAAAAGTGTGAACGACTCCAAAAAGTTCCCAAAAACGTGCCTCGGAAGTAACCGAAAACTTGTTTTCCATATATCTAAAAATCCATTTGGAATTTCAAAAATCCGACTTCATATTCTTGTTTAGAGGGTCCAAATTAGGGTGACAAGGGTCTAACCTCGATTTTAAAGTAAAAGAATCGAATTATCAAATTTGCACTTGGTGCAATTTCCAGAGACGGTCCGCAATCTCTCCAAGATACGGAGATGTTGTTTTCCTGCACTGTCTTTTCCTAGTTCGCCCAAATTTTTCTAAATGTTGGACCTAAGTTTTTCCAAAAGTATTTTCATATATGCTTAGCATTATTTCACCCTTTTATCACCCCAAAACATTCCTCAATATTTCCCCAAACACTTAGACTCATTTCTAACCCTAAATTCAAGTTCTAAACTCAAGGTCAATCTCAAGGATTTCTTCAAGGATCTCACTCAAGCTTCAAATCTCCATTAAAGTCTTCTTCAAGAACTACACAAAAGCTAAGGTATGTGGTGTTGAACCATTGAGTCCTTCCACCCATGGTACCTAAGCCTCTTTTTTTTACTAATATTGCATGATTTAAAGTTGATTTTACATGTGGGTCTTGATTATTGAGAAATTTATTGCACAGTGATTTTAATACATGAAAGTATAGTTGTTTAAGCATGTTTTGAGCTCAAATCTTGGATCTAATGTTGGAATTGATGAGAGGTTTTGATATGAATGTCTTGGGGGTATTGTAAGGTGATTAAAGGTTTTACCAGTGATTTTCCTGCATGATTTCATCTCTAAATTACATGCTCTTTTACCCCCATTACACCCCCCAAGGTGTTTGATAAAAAGTCCGATTATGGTTTCTTGGAGAATTGAAGGTCCAAAGCATGAGATGTGATATAAAATTGATGTTATGATGATGAAATGAGCTTATGTATATGTTCATTCTTGCATGAGATATTGCATTAGAGCCTATGATGAATCTTATAAAAGGTGTTGCATAGACCATGCCTGATCCATGGGGAAAAGAGCCCGAGTAACCATGCGAAGGGTTTATACTTCGTCACCATGGATGTTTGGAGTGTGACCATCATCAACCATGCGAGGGGTTTATACCTCGTCACCATGGATGGCGAGGTGCGACCACCATCAACCATGCGAAGGGTTTATACTTCGTCACCATGGATGGTGGGGTACGACCACCATCAACCACTAAGGGGTTTATACCTCGAGAGCTTGCTTGGTCTCATTCTTCACATATGATATTCTATATGAGCATGATATACTTAAGCGTGATTTAACTTATGCATTGATCATACATGCCATGTTGCTATAATATACCTATTGTCTATCATTTTGCATTTTAGATTATGATGCCTATCTCTTGTTGCATTGCATCCCGCATACTTAGTACATTCAAACCCAAGGGATTTCATGAAGATGAATCCTTCGATTTTCCAAGTCCTACAAGGGGCCCAAGCCCCTTATGCTACTACCTCGGGAGCTAGGGTAAGGGATTTCATAGGATGAATCCTCCTGTTTTTCATGGGTCAAAGGTGGATGAGGATCCACAAGAGTTTATTGATGAAATCTACAAAATCTTGTCGATCATGGGTGTTGGGCCAAATGAGAAGACGGAGTTGGCGGTGTACCAACTCAAGGGGGTGGCCCAAATTTGGTTTGATCATTGGAAAGGTGAGAAGGGTAATGGCTACGTGGTGCTTTGGGAGGAATTCAAATTGACCTTCCTTAATCGGCTCTTCCCTCTTGAGCTTAGGGAAGCAAAGTTGGTAGAGTCTATGAGCTTGAAACAAGGTGGTATGAGTGTGAGGGAGTATGCCATCAAATTTAATCAACTTTCAAAGTATGCTCCTCACTTGGTGGCCGATTCTAGGTCAAGGATGAACAAGTTTGTTATGGGGGTCTCTGATTTGGTAAGTGAAGAGTGTCGGTCCGCAATGCTTATTAGTTACATGGACTTATCTCGGTTGATGACATATGTCGAGCAAATGGAAGAAGAGAAGTTGAGAAAGAGGAGGGGTCATGAGGCCAAGAGAGCCCGATTTGAAGGCAAGTTTCTCAATGGTGTTAGATTTCCTCGAGGCTAAAGGCCTCCTCATGCTACTAATAGGGGGTTCACCAATGATTTCCCTAGGCCTCAAGGTAATGTTGGGATGGCTCATAATGATGTGCGTCCTAGATGTGGAGGGAGTCATAAGGGTCCATGCTTGAAGGGTTCCAATGCATCCTTTAAATGTGGAGAGCTTGGCGAAAAGAAAGTAGATTGTTCAAGAAACCGTGGCAAGGTTCGGGGTGGAATGCGGTTCCATTAAGTAGAGGTGGTCCTCAAGGTGGTGCCCCAAGGAACGATCGCTTCTATACTCTACATGGGAGGCAAGGGGTTGGTAAGGTCCTCGATGTTGTTACCGGTATGTTAAATTTTTTTTATCTTGATGTATATGCTTTGATTTATTCGGGTGCCACCCTTTCCTTTGTTACCCCTTTGTTGCTAAAAAGTTCCATTTTGAGTCGGAGTTATTGCATGAGCCATATGAAGTGTATACTCTTATTGGTGTATCTATTGTTGCTAGGAAGGTGTATAGAAATTTTCCGATTTGCATCTTGCATAAAATCTTAGCTTGTGATCTTGTTGAATTAGACATTGTTGATTTTGATGTTATTCTTCGGATGGATTGGTTGCATGCATACTATGCTTCTATCGATTGTAGAACCCGTAGGGTCAAGTTTCAATTTCCAAATGAATCCGTCCTTGAGTGAGGAAGTCATGATGTAATAGTGAGGGTTAGGTTCATCTCATGCATTAAAGCCCATAGGTTGATTTCCAAGGGGTGTTTGTATCATCTTGTGAGAGGCAAAGATGTGGAGTCCAAAGTCCCTTCTATTGAGTCCTTTCGGTTGTAAATGAGTTTCTTGATGTCTTCCCAAATGACCTTTCCGGTGTCCCTCCTGAAAGGGAGATAGAATTTGGTATAGATCTCCTTCCCGATACCAAACCTATCTCCATTCCCCCTTACCGTATGGCCCTAGTGGAGTTGAAGGAGTTAAAGGAGCAATTGAAAGATTTGTTGGAGAACGGATTTATTAGACCTAGTCAATCATCTTGGGGTGCACCAGTGTTGTTTGTAAAGAAGAAAGATGGGTCACTTTGAATGTGCATTGACTACCGATAACTCAATAGGGTCACTATAAGAATTGATATCCTCTTCCAAGGATTGATGACTTGTTTGACCAATTGCAAGGGGCTAGCTTTTTCTCTAAGATTGATCTTCGGTCCGGGTACCATCAAGTGAGGGTGAGGGAGTATGATATTCCCAAGATGAGCTTTTGGACTAGATATGGGCATAATGAATTTGTGGTGATGTCCTTTGGGTTGACCAATGCACCGACCATCTTCATGGACCTAATGAATAGGGTCTTCATGCCCTACCTTGATTCCTTTGTTGTGGTTGTCATTGATGATATATTGCTCTACTCACATAGTAGGGAGGAGATGTGAATTTTGGTTAAAGGAGGCTGCATTCATGTGGTGTCGGGGGATGGTATAAAAGTAGATCCTAAGAAGATCGATGTGATTAAGAATTGGCCTAAACCATTGACCCCATCGAACATTAGGAGTTTCTTGGGCCTTGCGGGTTACTATAGAAGGTTTGTGAATGAGTTCTCCTCCATTGCTTCTCCTATGAAAAAATTGACTCAAAAGAAGGTTAAGTTTGTGTGGACCGATGAATGTGAGCAAAGTTTCCAAATATTGAAAGATAGACTTGCGTCTACTCCCATATTATCACTACTGGATGGGCTTGAGGAATTTGTTGTGTATTGTGATCATCTAGAGTTGGTTTGGGATGTGTACTAATGCAAAATGGTAAGGTCACAACTTATGCTTCTAGGCAACTCAAAGTGCATGAAAAGAACTACCCTGCCCATGATTTTGAATTGGTCGCCGTGGTGTTTGCATTAAAGATTTGGCGTCATTATTTGTATGGGGTGCATGTTGATGTCTTCACAGAATGAGCCTTCAATATGTATTCACTCAAAAAGATCTTAATTTGAGACAAAGAAGGTGGCTAGAACTTCTTAAGGACTATGACATGAGTGTGCATTACCATCTGGGTAAGGCAAATGTTATGGAAGATGCTTTGAGTTAGGTATCCATGGGTAGCCTAGCTCATGTGGATGGTGGTGAAAGGGAGATGGCTAGGGAGGTTCATAGGTTGGCTAGATTAGGTGTGAGGTTGGAAGATGTGGGTGATGGTGCTGTTGTGGTTGATAGTTCTAAATCTTCCTTGTGATCGATGCTGATAGAGTTGAACTGGCTGCCTACTAGCTCAACGGTGTTGTCAGACTATGGTTCGACCATTAAAATAAGGGTAGAGGAAGGGATGCTCTAATTCTGACTTGGACAGTGTTTAAGGGAACTCTCTTGGGACACTTCTTTTCGAGAGAGTTTAAGGAGGCCAAGGTAAGAGAATTCTTGAATCTAAAATAGCGCTCCATGATTGTGCAAGAGTATGGACTCACCCACCTATCTCGCTATACTTCGAATGTGGTTGCGAATATGAGAGAGAGATGGGGTTGTATGTTGATGGGATGAACAGAGGGCCAAAGAAAGATGAGAGGGGACCTATGCTTGTAAGCGAATGGACATCAGAAGGTTGATAACTTATGTGCAACAATTTGATGAGGAGAGACAACATGATAGAGAAGAGTTCATGAGTAAGAGAGCGAAGACATCCAACAATGAGGGTGGAAAGAAAGGGAATGGTAACAAATTTCTAGCACCATCATCTGCTAGTGCTCCTATGCCCAAAACCAGGAATGATCAGAGATCTCAGAATGTTGGAGCCCATGGATCCCATTCACAAGCTAGTGTGGCTCAAGGTTCACAGGGTAAACCACCATGTGGTAAGTGTGGCTGATTATACTTGGATAAATGTCGTGAAGGGAGTGATGCGTGCTTTGGGTAGTCACCAAGATCAGGAGTACTCCCCAGATGTTATGACGTGTATGATTCGAGCCTTTACTTACTTTTGATATTATTCATGAGAGAGAAACTTATGTCTCTAAAGAGTTTAATGTTAAGAGAAAGATGTGAGGTCTTGTACCACTCGAAGTAGAGATGTCATTACAAAGCTAGAAATGATGGCGATAGAAAGGAAAAGACGAGGCAGTGAGAGTGATAGTTGATTGAGGCTTGTAGTTCTATATGTATACTGGGTAAGTAGTGAGGTGACGATTCGATTGCCATAAGTTGGATGAAAGAGTCATAAGTACCCTATAATTTTCAAGATGAGGATAAAGAGAGAGTTATTGTCAGAATGTGTTAGAGCGTGCTCAAAACTAGAAAGAGGTTTATGTTGATGTATTCTGATATTCATATTAGTGAGGGTGAAACATATATGTTAAATAGGAGAACGGAGGGCTTTCAATATGATAGATCTAAACTAGGCTTATAATACTGAAGGGAGAGCCCCATGAGATTTATATAGTTATGAGCTTAGCTAGGTAAAGGGGTATAGTGGGTGGAGGAATGGTACTTGAGTTACGAAGAGGGGATGTGTTGATCGAATACTTTCTGTGAGATTTTAGTGGGCTTATGTTTCGTAAATATTTACCTAGTAGTTGTAAGTTGTATGATATTTAAGAGGTGTGTGATAGATGCACATATTATTACTAGACCCTAAGCTTGAATTTTGAGGAGTAGTGTTAAAGAGGAGATAGTATTGTGAGAGTGATAGTCGAAGTTGCTAGTCATATATATGTGACTATAGAATAATAAAACAATTAAGATGTTTTATGGATAGTGATTCCCTGACCATGTGGGGATATATACTTATAGACTAGCGAAGGGAATTCATTTAAAAATTTAGAGTAATGACCTTTGAGCCAAGGGGGATATGATGAGGTGATAAATCAAGTAGATCTTGAGTTCTCGATAGTGACTGAGTGATCAAAATGAGACATAAATTCTTTTCCATCTGATTTGGTTCTTATACTTCAGTGAGGTGATGTTCCATTCCCATCTGGCCTATGATAGCCATGCCCATGTACAAATTGTTGATTGTCATTTATGTTAAGTTGTGAGGATGAAAAGCGACGACCTCATTCATTAATTTTGATCTTACCTCATGGATCTAAGAGTTTCCAATCCTATGTTGAGTGAGATGTGACCTGAGTTTTATACTAAGTATAGTTCTGTAAACTTAGAATGAGTTTCCATAAATGAGGGATATTATATTTCATTATGAACATTCTCAAATAAGATTTCTCGATTGAATCATGCAAATGATCCTTGTTCTAAGCCCTGTGAGTGGTCCGACTTTTCAGTCTTGATAGAAGTGTTAACGATAGTAAAGGAGTAATGGTTGATAAGAGAGAGTGAGGAGGAGTGAATGTAACCTTGTTATGACATTGGTGTTGTACTATGTCATGTAAGGATAGAGATAGGGAGGAGGGGAGAGATGAGGCATTGTGATATACAATAGATAGATAAGAGTATGTTAGGGGTATCCTTGAGCAGGAGCTCATCGAACGGTGGAGGTAGAAGTGCTTAGTAGGCTTGAAATTTCTTAGATATAATTGAAGTGGTTAGAGTGATCGGCTTGAATAAGTGGTTGTTATTATACGAGTATTGATGATAGACTATTGAAGACTTCGTGACGAGGGTTTCAAGGAAGGATAGTGAGGCAGTGAAGAGGATTGGTGATCTTTTCAGGGAAGTCCCTGTGAGAGTATAGAGCTTGAGTATTGAGGGTTAGCCTTGTATAGATATGATCATCCTACCAATAGCACCTTGAGGCTCAGAAGTAGGCTTGAATGGAATAAGAGGATGTAGATAGGTAGGGAGTTGAATAGGGGTTATACACTTAAGTGGATGGAGTAGAGTGTCAGGAATGGGAGCACAATTAAGATAAGGAGTTGAGCTTGAGAATGCTCGCAGAGTCTTGTATATCACGATAGTCCCCTTTCTCGATTAGAGTTGGTGACTTTCTTTTGGAGTTCAAACAATTGATTAACAAAGTGATTAAACAATTTGAATTGATCAAGTTTCGATGTTCCATTCGTGCCTGATGGTGAGGATGTTTACGATAATATCTCTACTCTTGATCTAAACCAAATTGTCTATCTGAGTTAATGTATCTATTCTTGAGTTTGCGTAAAGGTTGTTGAGGTTGATGAGAAGTCGAGAGTTTGATTGATTGAGTGAGTATTGAAATAAGTTTTGAGTATATTCGTGCCTTGATATCCACCTAACTCATCATTCGAGGACGAATGATCCCAAGGGGGAGATAATGTATCCCCTGATAAAATTACCAAAACACTGCTAGAGCAGAGATGTGCGCACAACACAACTTTCAGTGCTCCGATGGATAATCCGAGGCTAGATATTTGATCAGCATGAAAAATTGAGCAGAAAAATGGTCTTGACTAATTTTTAGAGTAATCGAAAAAAAAGATAATTTTTAGATGTGAAAACGCGAACCAGTGAAAGTGTGCGACAGAGGCGAGACATGCGTCCATTGCAGACCAACACTTGATTTTATTCCAAATTTTTTACAGGATTAGAAAGCTCGTTTGGAGAATTTTCAAGAAAAATACTGAAAATAAACCCTGTCCATGTCACAGACCCCATATTTTGAGATGAACTTTTCCTGAATTTCGTGAGTGGCATTCTAGACATTTCCAAACCCCTCTTGGACTTAGTATATGATTAAAATAGGTCGTTTTGAGAGTTAAAAGGGTTTTAAACCCTATTCTAAGTCCCTTAAAAAGACTAGGGCTAAAGAGAAGAGAAGAGGAGCGAGGAATTGAGGAGTTCGAAGAGAGTTCCTTGAGGTTAATTGTCCAAAGGTTCAATCCAGGTATATAAGACTAAACTAAAGCATGTGATTGTTCTTCCATGTGCCCTATAGATGGTCATAAAGGAGTTGTGAGGATAATGAGTCTTCATGCATGTTTTCTTGAATATTTTCTTGTGAATTATATATATTACATGTATTTTCATGTGTTGATGATCATTATAAACTGGTTTTACTAATTTAATATTTTTACATGAATTATTGCGTAAAATCCTATTTATGATTTTATAAAGATTACATGAATAAACCTAGGGATGGTGTTTTGAGCCTTAACTTGAGTATGCCGATTGTAATATTTATGTGAGTATGAGGTTGAGTTAATTGAGGTTGATAATCCTATGAGACTTCATAATTGAGCTCTTGCGTTCTGTCTAAATGACTTCTTCTAAGTGATGATCTGAGTCATCAAGCTCTTAAATGAGAATTGAGTTAATTGAGTTGAGTTAAATTCCCTAAAATCAATTGGGGACTTTAGAGTTTGAGTTCATGAGTTAATGAGAAGCTTCCATGAGACTAATTTAGATAATGAGTGCCTTTATGAGGCTACTTGAGATGATAAGGAGGAGTCTTATGAGCGTTGAATCTTGGGAGGAATATCAAGCACCGAAATGAGTAAGAATGAGTCCCACTTACATACATTACTTATGCGGCCCAACGTAGGAGAGGATTGAACCATTACATCTCATGGTCCCCTCTCGAGTTACAGTCCCTGAAATCAATAGAGGACTAGTTGAGTTTAGATCCCTTGTGGATCATATGCGTTCCTTACCGAGCAAGTACGGAGCAACTGTGTCAACATCAGTGGGATTGTTGTATAGTCACTGACTCATAAGTGATTGTTGTCAGATAAGAGAAACTCCCAGAAAGTTCCCAGATTGAGTACTCTGAGTCGAGATGATGAGGTTAATTGAGTTGAGTTCCTTTGATATGAGTATGATTTGATTGATAAGGTTTGATTGGTTGATGGGTCACTTGTCTACTCTTTATTCTTACTTTAGATAGACACTTGACATTCTGATTTGGTTATTATTCTAAGTTGATGTTGTTCCATATTATTCTACCTATTTCTATTTCATTCAGTTATTTCACATATCGTACATTCCACGTACTATGCCACTCAGCGCTGCATCATTTCATGATACAGATACACATGTTAGAGATCGTCAACATTTTTATCATTAATGATTTGAGCAGTTCAATTGATTTGGTGAGCCTCCCTTTGGAGAATTTTTTATATTTATTTCATCTTGCTTATTAGACTTAGACATTGATTAGTTTTATTTTTGATTTGAGGTAGCCATGAGTCTGACATTAACACCACTTGATAGCGATAGAGGCTTCATAGACTAGAGTCGAATATTGATGTTAAGACTCGTTGAGCTAGTTTGTTTCTACTAGCCCTTTTATTGAATTGATATGCTTTTGAGAACTAAAGGAGATGTGTCCATTACTTTCCTTAGTCTTCTCCTGATTGTTTTGAGTTATTTGATTGAATGAATGTGATGAGGGTTTGCTTAGGGACTAGCAATAGTCTCTGGGTACTGGCCACGTCTAGGTACCCTCCTGGGACATGACGTAAGGGAATTTTCATAAATTTATTAATTATGGTACAAGCCATACAATCAAACCAAACAACAAAAGTATTAGAGGTGTCAATCCGGGTCGGCCCACCCCATCCAGGCTAGCCCTTATAGGCTTTGAAATTCGACAGGCTAGGCTGGGCTGGCCCCCTTTTTTGTGGGCTAGAAAATAGCTAGCCCAACCCATTAGTACGTGGATCGCGGGCCTTGCCGGGCCAGCTCACATTTTTATTCACATATTTTTTTATATATAAAAATATTAAATTAAATAACAACATGAAAATATTGCATAGTACTAGTGTTACTATTACTCTCGTCCATCTTTATTTGTCCATATACTATTTTGAGATGTCCAACAATACTTGTCCACTTTATGAAATCGAAAGATAATTTCACACTAAGTTTCTAGTTTAGCCATATCATTAATTATAGTTATTTTCTTGTTACATTTTTCAAGATATTGTATTTATTATATTCAACGAGTGATTTAATAATTACCACTATTATTTATTGTTTTCTACTGCATGGGCCAAGTCAATAAGGGACAAGTAAAGATGGACGGAGGGAGTACATATTATAGAAATTTAATTTGTATCGAAGCTTTAATATTTAAAAATTTTAAATGAACTTTGAGTTTGGACTCTGATTACTTTTAATACTCTATTTAATATTTTTTAACTCTTTCCACGGGCCGGCCGAACCTATATTGCAAAAGCCCCACAAATCAGTAGGCTTATTTAGGCTGGGCTAAAAAACTCATTTCTTAAATGGATTCCAAAAATTGTAGCTTAGCCCTACTAAATCACGGGTTAAGTCAAGCTAGGCCAATGGGCCTAGCGCATATTGATGGCTCTAAAAATTATCATTAAACAATAGCAAACCATACAGTGGCTATGAAATCACTGAAAACCACCATGCAAACGAAGGGCAAAGGTCAAGGTCATTTTAAAACTTATTTAAATCAAGTTGAGAGTAAATTAGTATAATCAAAACTTTTAAATTCTTTTACAATATGAAGATACATCGTTTTGTAACTATCCATTTAATTCAAACATAAGTGTATTAAAAATAACAAAAATCATTCAAAAATTCCTTGAAAAAATTGACGAACAACTGTTCATCTATAATCAACAGATTTATCAACTGTCACTGTTGTTGAAAAATCCAAAATTTTCGTTGTCCATTGTTCTTCTTCAAACGCATAAGTCTTGTTTTTTTAAAAATAGAATTTGTGAACAAGAACTCAATGGAAATTTAATTTTTCTTTGGATAAATGAACAAGAACTCATTCAACAATTGATAAAATTGAATAATAGGTTGATGGATTTCTTGTTTCTAGTTTATGAAAGAAAATAGAAAATTCAAAAAATCCTAATTTTTGAAAAATCTTGAAATTGTCTCATTTGTTCGATATGTACTATGTATTGTTGTTATTAAATGAAAATTCATCTTTTATTGTTTTATTCTTCTTTTTTGTGAACATTGCTGATCGAAGTAGTGTGAAAATATTCTTTGTTAGATATTTTTGAAATCTCATAGTAGACATATTTGTTGATAAATAGTTGGGTCATCTGTTGCAACAGATGATGCATATATTGGTATAAGTCAATTCAATTGTGTTGATTTATTTCAACATTAAAAAAAGACCTAAAATATTTTTGAACTATTAAAAATGATATGAAATTACCCAAATCTACCTATTAACTAAAATATCTCTGATGTCTACCTTTAGGTCTCATATTTTCCTTATTTTTAATGATTCCCCATTTAAATTCAATTAATATATTCATTAATGATATGAAAATCATTTATTGGTCACCTTATAATTAACCTAAAATTAATTTAAAAATCCACCGGTTCCCAAATTAACTAAAAATATCTCTGATGTCTACCTTTAGGTCTCATATTTTCCTTATTTTTAATGATTCCCCATTTAAATTCAATTAATATATTCATTAATGATATGAAAATCATTTATTGGCCACTTTATAATTAACCTAAAATTAATTTAAAAATCCACCGGTTCCCAAATTAGACCAGCCCCACACTCAATTAACCCATCTGTCCAAAAACAAAACCTTCCAATCCCAACATTTGACTTCATCTTCAATTCCTTTAATTTAATATTTTTCAGCCATATTTTATCTTCATCTATAATACCCCAGAAGTTGGAAAGTTGAAATAAGTAAAAAAAAAAAGAAAGCTGCAGGAATAATTTCTAGTGCAGTGACCTCAAATCCTATCTACGTGCTGTAGATGAGTCTATGAGTTTAGATAAGTGACATAGATGGCACCAAGACTTAAAGAATTTTTAGAAAATAGGATTTTACGAGCAAGAACTATGGGCTGTAGACAGAAATATGATTCATCGAAATAGAGTCGTAGAGTGATCCAAAAGATGGAAAAAGAAGAATCTTAGAAATTTTTATATAACCCAATAGACTGGTCATGGTTATATATACAAGTCATAAAATGGTTTGTAAAAGGCCTCCAATATGTAAAAAAGTTTTGGGACTTCAAGATGGTTCTACAAGGAAGGTCTTTATAGGTCGTCATTGTTTTATGGATCATGGTTTGAGTTTATGGTTTGGTTCAACTTTAAATGTTTCAATATGTCATTTATAAAAGGATTTTATGGATCATAAAAGAAGGGACAAACTCTTAGAATTAATCTGTGATTGAGATTCTAAAAAGGTATATTTGGGCCAAATTTTATGAACAACCTTTCACAGTTGAAGAAGGGTTTACGGCCTGTAGACTTGGTCCGTCTAATCTATTCTGATAAGAAAGTGCTTTGGAACATGTCTGACAAAATTTTCAATCAATTCTATCCTTCTAACCCTAAACTATGTCATTTTAGCCATATAAAGCATCCTATAACCATTTTTGTACTAGAATTCTCTCACGATTCAAACCTAGGGCCTAATCATGATAGCGAATGTGGAACCCGATGGTGACCTATTCAACTCTCTTAGCAAAACATAATTATACATAAGGTAATAAAATAATTACATGAATAAGTAAGTGGAAACATAGTCTCAAGGTAAAACTAAAAGTAAAGTCAAGACCTTCCCAATAAAGGGATTAAACATCCATTCCACACTCTAATTATTCTAATTAAAGTAAAAATCAGAGATCTAAATTAAACCCAAGTTTGCAGCCTTGAAATTATAAATTAAACATAGGAATGGATGTAAATTCTCTCACATCAACTCAAATAAGTCAAATTACTAAAGACCCAATAAATATATCAAGAATCCATATCAATAGCACAACTCCAACGTGGGCATTTTAGCCACACATACAAGAAATTAGAAACTTAATATCAAAAATAGCAGCTGAAGTCATGGGTAACAAAATTAAATAGAGAACAGTTGATTGTCACTGGCCAATCTTTTCAAGTTTTGCTTCCCCAATGCTTAAAAACCCTATCAACCCTTGTACTCTAAAGAAGAAAAGTTCTATGTATTACTCTTTCTGTAAAACTAAGAAATGATATGATATGTATAGTGTCCTTTCTAATTTGCTTAAATATTCCATGCAAAAGTGTAAGAGTTTGTGCTACGAATTGTCATTCGGCAGTCAAGTTTGGCCATCGCTTAGTACTACGACGATGTGCCGATTATGCACTTGACCGCTTTCCTCTACATCCTCTTAAGGCTTATCCCT
Organism: Solanum ossicruentum; assembly: GCA_025774065.1. NCBI lineage: Eukaryota > Viridiplantae > Streptophyta > Magnoliopsida > Solanales > Solanaceae > Solanum > Solanum ossicruentum. Next base: position 15,410 of record JAOTQR010024462.1, read on the forward strand.
GCAACATTAGGCAATGCTTCTTCACTCTGTGATACAATTCAGTAATTAACTGAAGCTCCTATCTCATCATCTTCTTGTAATGGTTTTGGAGTTTTGAGTACTGCAACTTTAGGCAGTCTCTTGAGCCATTCGGCAGTGTACCAAATATCATTGTTTGGTGATATCGATTCTGATCGTTTTCCTAACTTAGGCTTGAACCTTGGTTTTTGCAATGCTAGGCGGTCTCTCTGAATGTTCGGCGAATCGCTGAATATGTTGGCATACTATTTTTCTCTGTTTTTTTGACACTTTTGCTTCCTTTCCAAGATTTGTCAAGTATTGTCCATTTGTGTACTTTTAATTCCCTTTTCTGACATAACACATGAATATTCATTAGAGATTAGAAACAATGTTTCTTTGCAACCAAGCCACAAAGTGAGTCTGAAATATGGACTCATCAACACTCCCAACTTAAGCCTTTATTTGCCCTCAAGCAATTCAAATATCAATCCATTCAATTACAAAGCTTGCAAACAAGGCCACATGGAGCAACATATTTATTTCCACCTTTTCCATCCCCTCTCTAACTTTCACAAACCACTTATGTGCTTTTGAAGCCTCAAGAGATGACTATGGAGTAATCAAATTATGGCTATGCTTACAATTGCTCATGTAACTGTTGACTACTGCCTAAAGGCATCACCATTTGTCCTCACACCAAAGAGAATCTTGAACTCACAAAATTATGACAGTTTTCAAAGGATCTATTCAACCCTCACTTTTCTAATTGAGAAATAGCATGTAAGCTTCAACCCATAGGCTTGCCCTTATTTTTAATCGTCGTTCACTTGACTTTCTTTCTGACTAAGATCCCAAAGGACTTTGTTAGAACCGTGATGTAAGGTTAAGGTTGGATGGGATAACATATGGATAGTTATGGCCCATCCCTTAAACTCTACACATTCTTTTCATGCTCAAAGGTCCTTTTAGTCACCTTCTTTTCTTCTCCATTTGACATCTCTTTTGCTTTTGATTTATCATCCTAAGTGTCTCCCCGTTTTGCACTCTGTTGCATAATTTGGAGGGTCCTCTTTGTTGACACCCAATTTTGTCCGGCCTTTTACAAATCACTCGTCAAAGAGGGAACAATTTTCGAAACAATTATCTTGACAAAATATGCTTTTTTTTTTAAAAAAAAAATTATTTTTTCAAATTTGAAAATCTTAAAAAAAAAATAAATAAATAAAAAAAAAAATTAATTAAATTACGGGCGCGTGTGACCCACGCGCCCCCTTATATCCTCTCACACTCTCTTCTTCCTCCTCATTTCTTCTCCATTTCTCCCTCACCCAAACCCTAGCCGCCC
>JAOTQR010024473.1:0-16753 GCA_025774065.1 Solanum ossicruentum
AATAATAATAATAATAATAATAATAATAATAATAATAATAATAATAATAATAATAATAATAATAATAATAAAAAGCAAGTCAATGTGCTAACTTATTAATTAATTGCAATACATAATCTAAAATAGTCCCATCAGTCCACAATCTCACTTCTATCTTCCTCAAAACAATATTTTTTTAAGATGGAAATTGTATTAAATTAAAGCTTTCATAGCAATATGTGGATGTTCATTTCTGAAGTAGAATATTTTTTATATTTTTTTGTTTAAAAAGAAAGCTTAAGGGTTAAGTGGTGTGTAGTGTCATGATCTTAGTTGGGGCGGCGGGGGGGGGGGGGGGGGGGGGGAAGAGGCATCTGGTCCTTGATTGTTTGTGATGCTTTGAGTAATGGAATGGAAGGACGCCAGTTCAGAAAAGCTAAATCGGCGTGACAGGTCCTGAAGAGTCTCATAAATGCTATAATGCTATGCAAGGAATAATAACCTCGTTTGGAACCAGGTCCCTGATTTTGCAAACTTGAATGGTGCTTCTTCAAAGGCATATCTTCAAACCCTATGAGACTGCTAATTTTGCAAACCTGTAATATAGATATAAGAATTCAACTTATTATAAATAATTACTCAGATACCTACATAGGAATTTTTTCCAAAAACAAGGAGCATATCACTATCGTAGAGACTCAAAGTGCTTTTGTTTGATTAAGCCTAGCCTCAATCTGTTACGCTCAAACTGATCCCTGCAAATAGGCTTAGTGAAAATGTCTGTAATCTGATCCTCAGTGCTGCAAAACTTTATGCATATATTTCCCTTCTCAAACTGCTCCTTGAGAAAGTGATGTCTGACATCAATGTGCTTTGTTCTCTTGTGCTGGACAGGATTTTTGGCCATGTTTAGAGTACTGATATTATCACATATCAGGGGTATTGTATCATTCAATACTCCAAAGTCCTTGAGATGTTTTTTGATCTAAAGAAATTGGGAGCAACAAGCTGCAACAGCTACATATTAAGCCTTAGCAGTGGACAAAGCAACAAAAGTTCGCTTCTTGGTGAAATAGGAGATTAGTGAAGAGCCAAGGAAATGAGCCATTCAAGAAGTACTTTCTTGATGAGAGTTATTAGTAACTCAGCAGCTTCATCTTTGGACCTCAAAAACCTCACCCAAGTGTACCTTGAATAATCATTAATAACCACCAAAAGGTACTTCTTGCCACCATGACTTTGAACCTTAACTGGACCACAGAGATCAACATAAATAAGTTCAATAGGCCAGGTGGTACTGACCACATTTTTGGATTTGAATGACCTCCTTGACTACTTCTTTTTTGCACAAGCTACACATACCTTGACATTGCTAAAGTTGATCTTTGGCAGTTCTCGAACCAAGTCCTTGGAAACAAGTTTATTTAGTAGAGAAGGACTGACATGAGCCAATTCTCTATGCCACAGATTACTTGATTCATCCAATACTTTGAGACAAGTAGATTGTCTTCCTTGGTAGTTCTAAGATCAACCACATATATATTTCTCCACCTTTGGGTTATGAGGATTACTTCTTCAGTCAACAAATTAGTTACAATACACTTGTCGGATAAGAATTTCACCTCATTCCCTTTGTCACAAATTTGAGATATACTAAGAAGACTGTACTTTAAACCATGAACATAGACACATCTTTGATATCTTTCTCAAAACACTTTCTAATTTTTCTAATTCCCATAATATATCCTTTCTTACCATCACCAAACAACACATTGCCACCTTGAACTTCTTTCAAAGAGAGTAAGTTTTAGTCCTTCAAGGAATATGTTTGAAGCATCCACTATCCATGAACCAGCATTGACTGTTTCCTCCAGACTATTCCTACACAAAGCTTATCTGTTAGTTTTGGGAACTCACTTCAGTCTGAGTTCCTAGTAATGAGACAAAGGCATAATCACGATTTGCTTGGTCCAAGCAGGTAGTTATCTGTTACTCTGTTTTGATTTGGGACCTGCTCCCTCATTTACTTTATTACTTCCAGAGTAATAAGAATTTTGTTTTCTCATAGTTCTTTTAAGAATTTGACAGCTGCCTTTTAAGTGACCATTTCTTCCACCGTGTAGCATAACAAGTTATTGTCAATAATAGAAACATATATACTGTGAGGATTATAGGGGAGTTCAATTTTGTTCACATAACCTAGTCCCCTTTTTTTATGTCCCCTGTGATTAGTCATATCCCCCAATAGCTTGGATGAAGTAGTCCATTTCAAAGACTTGTTCACATCATCCTTGACCTTGTCCAAGTCTTTCTCCAACACAACATTCCTTTCTAAGGCAAACATCAACTTCAACTCATAGTCTTTCAGTTTCTCCTCTAGGATAAGTTAAATTTCACTGATTTTACTCTTTAGATTAACAACAGATCTAAACTCAGTTTCCATTAAGTTCAAAAGCTCACTTTTCTCAGCTTCTAAAGCCAAAACTCACCTCCAAGTCAGATACATGATTTGGCAAAACAATTTTTTCATCTTGAGAAACATCAACACAATTATTTAACAAATCTTTTTCAACAGTCAATTCACAAATGGAATTAATGGGAACACAAGCAAGCTTTTTCAATTTCTTGATAGAATAAAGATTCAAATTTTCCTTTAGATCAAGCAAAGTTGCCTCTTCTTCTTCGTCATCACTAGATTAGGCCATGAATGCAAGCGAGTTATCAAAGATCTCATCATCATCTTTCATAGCTAGAATAGAGGAGTATTCAGGTTGTTCAGTCTCCTCGAAGTCACTCGAAGTGTTTCCCCAAACTCCTAGAGCTTTAATCATAATCCTGTCAGCTGCAGCCTTTGTCACGACCCAAGCCTAGGGCCTAGAGATGACCGGTTGATGAGGAACCTGGAAGAACCCCAAACAAGCCTCATAGCATATCATTACACATCCTTGGTAATGAAAGTAATATAAAATAACATAAGAAACAATAACAAGGGGAAATTGGGACTAAGGGAAAAGGACTTATATTAAAATAGTTTGAATGTCATAAGAAAGTCAAAGATCAAGCATAATATGCATCTTGTCAAACAACACCTCTAACATAGAACTTAGTCGGGGCCATGACAAGCAATCGGGCTCACCCTCATTGTCAAAACATACAAAAGGAAAGATAGTCTTTAATACATAGCATTGGAATGTAGACCAATGTACCCTAAATGGAGGACTCACCAACTAGCTTGAATGGATACCACTTGCCACGTGGAGGAGAGTGATGACCAAATGGAGCTCTGGTTCCTTCATGGTAACATCGTGTAGGCATAGAGTATGCGTTAGTACATTTGAATGTACTAAGTATGTGGGATGCAATGTGACAAGAGAGAAGCTTCATAATCAACATGCATAACAATAGATAATAGGCATGATATAACAATATGACATGTATGATCAATACATAAGTAAAACATGCTTAAGTAACTCATGCTCATATAGGATATCATTTGTGAAGGATTGACCAAGTGAACTACTTCCCAACTCCAAGGAACACCAATCCTTGAACAGTGATTGAGGCTTGATACCCCCCTCAACAAGGAATCCGAGGCTTGACACCCCCTCGTCAAGGCAATTGAGACTTTGCGCCCTCTCAGCAAGGTAATTGAGTCTTGGTACCCCCTCAACAAGGCAACGAGACTTGGCACCCCCTCGTCAAGGTGATTGAGACTTGGTACCCCCTCAACAAGGCAACCGAGGCTTGGCACCTCCTCATCAAGGTGATTGAGAATTGGCACCCTCTTAATAAGATGATTGAGACTTGGTACCCTCTCATCAAGGCAATAAACTTACAACATCATAGATATTTTTTTATGAATTCAACACTTGTACAACATTCTTTCATCATCATAAAGTCATCATATACCTACATTTCCTCTCATCATTATCCATCATATGCATATCATTTTTTCATCATCATTTCATCATCAAATACTCATTATAACACTATTCAACTCATAAAACATGCATTGGACCTTCAATTCCTCAAAAAATCCTAGCCGGACATTTTATTAAACACTTGGGGGGGTGATGAGGGTAAAAGCCCATGCAATTTAGAGATGAAATCATGCAAGAAAATCTATAGTAAAACCATTAGTAAACACCTTGCAGCACCCCTAAGACATTCACATCAAAATCCCTTATCAAATCCAACATTAGATCCAAGATTTAGAGCTCAAAACATGCTAAACAACCATACTTTCATGAACTAAAATCATTGTGCAGTAATTTTCTCAATATACATAATCCACATGTAAAGTCAACTTTAAATCATGCAATATTAGTAAAAAGGAGGCTTGGGAACCATGGGTGAAAGGACCTAATGGTTCAACACCACATACCTTAGCTTTGGAGAAGTTCTTTCCTTAGATCTGGAAGAGATTTGGACACTTGATTTTGGAGTGAAATATTAGTATAAGGGTTTGAGATAGTATTTTATCAATACAATGAAGAACCTAAGGGTTTTGGGGCCTTGAATGAGCATAAAAACGTCAATCTAGAACTTAGAAAGGGTGGGAAAGGACCAAAATAACCCTTCCTAAAAAGTTGTCTAACGACTGTTACGGGCCCCGTTACGAACCGTAGGTAGCACTACGACTCATAAAACCCCTCATATGACCCCTAGGCTCAATCTCAAAGTCTCTGGAAATTGCTATGATCTTGACCTATGAGTTGTACCCCAACCTACAACTCGTAACTATGGGCTCGTAGTGCAACTCTGCACTGACAGTCTTCAGTAAAATGGTCATAACGTTTTACTCCAAACTCTAAATGAGGTGAAACAAAGTGGATTGGAAAGCTAACTCAAAGAGATTTCATTTGACATGTTGTGGGCCACCCAGTTCTGAGTTTGCTAAAAGTTATGCTTCTTTAAAGTTGACTTGCATGAACCATCACCCAAAACTCAACTCTTAGGGAAGTCTTGAGCTCATTTAGGTACTAGGAGTCTCCCATGAACCTAATACAATTCCAACCTAACCAAATGAGGCTTGAAACATGGATACAAGAGCATGGAGTTATGGGGTGTCACAATATCTCCCCTTGGGAACATTCGTCCTCAAATGTGGAAGAACAGGGCTTGAAAGGCTTGAATTAGAACATGAAACTTCCCTATAAGATCCATTGCATAGATTACTAGTTGAAAATCATAATGTAGTTAAAAGTCATGCTAAAATGTTTTCAAATCATTCAAAACATCATTTTCAAAATCTCAACATAAGTGTAAAATCACAATGTATTTGCCAACTTAAACATGAATACATATGAGTGACATAGGGGTTGAAACATAAGACTTGGAATTATAGAAAAGACTTGACGTGTTATCATACGCATGAATAGAATGAAAGAAATATGGATATTACTTCTCCATTCCCGTATCGGCTTCCCTAGAGAAATATACAAATAGATAAGTCCTCCAAAACGGGCCTTGGCGAACAACGCATCATTATCATTCAACTTCTCCATTCACACAACCACACCTCCACTGGGACCTTCTCCTAAGTCAACTCTTTCATCACAACACCCACAACTTTAAGGAGTTCGATAGCACTAGAGTCCCCAACACATCCCATCAACCCAGAAGCATGAAAAAACGGACGAACCATGATCATAGGCAACTCATATACAAATGCAATCTTGCCAACTCCCTCTACACTCTAAAAGTGCTCACAACCACAACTCCTTGTCAACCTTAACCAGACCAATTCCACTTGCTGCCGCGACCACCATCTCTTACTTGGGAGACAACCCCCACTCTACCCTTTCCACCCAAAACCTCCAACCCTAATAAGACAGAATCAAGGTCTTGCTTAAACTAGACCTCCTCAACCAAAGAAGATTTGGGTCCACCAAGAACACTACACTACCTTTCTCAACTTCCCTCAACCTACTTCCAATCTAACCAACTGATGGACCCCACTAGTCTTCTCTTTGCCACCATTATCCACATATGCTAAGCTACCATGGGCACCCTACTTAGAGCACCAACCTCAACACTAGCCTTACTGGAAAAACTAATGGACACTTATCTCATAACCCTTAAAGAATTCTATCTACCTACTTTTTATCCATAATGCACATTTACCATATTTAGCAAACAACCTACCATCCTCCAAGACTTGCAACACTACCCCCAAATGATTCACAAGCTCTAATCAAATCAATACCTCATCACTAAAGGTCACCACAATCATATCAAGGTAGAGTTTTAATACCCTTTTCTAGGGACCCATAAACATAGCCAATGTATAAATCAGCCGAACAACTCCACCAATACTAATAATGCTTACTTGAAGACAAAGCTCAAAATGAAGATCAACGTTAGTGAAGTGACTAACCCATTGTAGTTGACCAAATAGATCAACCATCCTCAAAAATCATATTACAACTTTACGAGTTCTACACTCATTGGAAACATGCTAAGCAAGTAGCCCAAACTACCCCAAGACCTCCAACACATCAAGCTAAGTTCAACCAAGATGACAAGACAAGACTGTGCAATAAGAACATAGGGAAACCTTTAAATATCAATCGAACCTTAAGACAAGAATGGACCTACCTTTTTTGCTACCACTTGACAACCTACCACTCAAAGACTGGTACATTAGGGAGTCAAAATCTAACTCTATGGGTCCTGCCATCCGTTAATACACAATATGCATGCAACTATTCCATTCCAAGTATAACGTCAAAACCACCACACCATCTCTGACAGGTCACAAGACAAGACCTAATCAATATGAACATGGATCAACACTTATAGGCTCTCTAGCTACCATAAACTCAACCAAGAGTTAAACCCCAAAGGTTCACATCACCAGTAGGGACACACAAGAAGCCCACTAGCCAACAAAAGTAATAATGAAAGGAATAGCAGAACCCGGATCCATCAAAACCAAAACCTTCAACTTATCTTCCTTCGCCTTCCTCTTTGAAGCGACATGATCAACTAGAAGAGCAAAGAACATTTGTTAGAAGGGAAAGCCCTATCTCACTTCTAAAGCACGACATAGACCATGAAAAAGGGAAACATTTCCTAAAACGTCTCATAGCCTCCTACTCATAGTTGTGGTGCATAATACAACAATGAATAAGACTCTAATCGACAAAGTATGTTAGAAGCCGAGGATCTAAGAAGCTAGTGCTCTGATACCATCTTTGTCATGACCCAAGCCTAGGAACCAGATGTGACCAGCTGATGAGGAACCCGAAGGAACCCTAAACAAGCCTCATAGCATATCATTACATATACTTGGTCGCGGAAGCAATATAAAACAACATAAGAAACAATAAACAGGGGAAATTAGGAGTAAGAGAAAAGGACATATTAAAATAGTTTGAATATCATAAGTGAGTCAAAGCTCAACCATAATACACATCTTGTCCAACAACACCTCTAACATAGAACTTAGCGGGGGCTAAGACAAGCAATCGGGCTCACCCTCATAGTCAAAACATATAAAAGGAAAGATGGTCTTTAATACATCGCATAGGAATGTAGACTAATGTCCCTGGAATAGAAGACTCACCAACTAGCTTGAATGGCTGCCACTAGCCACGTGGAGGAGGATGATGACCAAATGAAGCTCTGATTCCTACATGGTAACAATATGTAGGCATAAAGTATGCGTTAGTATATTTGAATGTATTAATTATGTGGGATGCAACATGACAAGAGATAAGCTTCATAATCAATATGCATAACAATAGACAATAGGCATGATATAGCAATATGACATGTATGATCAATGCATAAGTAAAATATGCTTAAGTAACTCATGCTCATATAGGATATCATTTGTGAAGGATAGACCAAGTGAACTACTTCCCAACTCCAAGGCATACCATTCTTGAACGGTGATTGAGGCTTGATACCCCCTCAACAAGTTGATACCCCCTCGTTAAGGTGATTGAGACTTGGCACCCTCTCAACAAGGTGATTGAGGCTTGGTAACCCCTCAACAAGGCAACCGAGGCTTGGCACCTCCTCATCAAGGTGATTGAGACTTGGTAACCCCCTAAACAAGGCAACGAAGCTTGGAACCCCCTTGTCAAAGTGATTGAAATATGGCACCATTTCAACAAGATGATTGAGACTTGGTATTCCCTCAACAATATAATCAACTTGCAACATGATGGATACTTTTCATGAATTCAACACATGTACAACATACTTTCATCATCATAAAGTCATCATATACCTACATTTCCTCTCATCATTATATATCATATGCATACCACTGTTTCATCATTATTCCATCATCATTTTATCATCATATACTCATCATAACACTATTAAACTCATAAGATATGCATTGGACCTTCAATTCCTCAAAAAATCCTAGCTGGGCATTTTATCAAACATTTGGGGGTGTGTGCTGGGGGTAAAAGACCATGCAATTTAGAGATGAAATCATGAAAGAAAATCTGTAGTAAAACCATCAATCAAAATGGTGCAACACCCTCAAGACATTCACATCAAAACCCCTCATCAAATCCAATATTAGATCCAAGATTTAGAGCTTAAAACATGCTAAACCAACCATACTTTCATGAACTAAAATCACTGTGTAGTAAATTTCTCAATATACATGACCCACAGTTAAATTAAATTTAACTCATGCAATATTAGTAAAAAGGAGGCTTGGGAACCATGGGTGAAAGGACCTAATAGTTCAACACCACATACCTTAGCTTTGGAGAAGTTCATTCCTTGGATCCGGAAGAGATTTGGACACTTGATTTGGAGTAAAATATTAGTATAATGGTTTGAGAGAGTATATTATCAATACAATAAAGAACCTAAGGGTTTTTGAGCCTTGAATGAGCATAAAAACGTCAATCTAGAACTTAGAAAGGATGGAAAGGACCAAAATGACCCTTTCTAAAAAGCTGTCTAACGACTATTACGGGCCCCATTACGACCAATAGATAGCACTACAACTCGTAGGATCCCTCTCATGACCCCTAGGATCAATTTCGAAGTCTTTGGAAATTTCTATGAGCTTGACCTATGAGTCGTACCCCGACCTACGACTCGTAACTATTGGCTCGTAGTGCAACTCTAACTGGCAGTCTTCAGTAAAATAGCTGTAACTTCTTACTCCAAACTCTAAATGAGGTGAAACAAAGTGCATCAGAAATATAACTCAAAGGGCTTTCATATGACATGTTGTAGGCCACCTAGTTCTAAGTGTGATAAAATTTATACTATTTTAAAGTTGACCCTTGCATGAACCATCACCCAAAACTCAACTCTTAGGGAAGTCTTGAACTCATTTAGGTACTAGGAGTCTCCCATGAACCTAACAACCCCAACCTAACCAAATGAGGCTTGAAACATAGATATAAGAGAATGGAGTTACGGGGTGTCAAAACTTTCCTTCAGAATTTTTCTGGGATCTGGTCCTTCCTTTTATCTTTTCCAAGCTTGGAGCTATCTTTGTACTCATTCTTTCTTTGAGGACATTCCCTGACATAATATCCTAGCTTTGTACACCCATGACACAACTCCATATTGCCTTGAAATCGATCGGTATTCCTTTTATTTTCGAATCAATGATTCTTTCTTATGATCTTTTCTTTTGGTGAGATAAGTCATATCAACACCATCAATTTCTTCATCATTATGAGTTGATTTCAAAGCCAAGGTCTAATCTTTCACGACCAATGCTTAGGGCCTAGATGTGACATGGCACAAGGGGAACCCGAAGGGTCCCCAAGCAAGCCTAAAAAAGTATGATTACACATTCTTGGTCACAGAAGCAATAAATCAAGCATCAAACATAAAAGAATGGGAATAACCAGGTCTAAGGAAAAAGTTTGCATAATATCATGGTCAAAGGACAAGAGTTAAACTTATTTCATGGATACTTAACATGTCCAACAAACACCTCAAATACATAGATAAGAGCAGGGCCAAGACAAAGTTATCGGGCTCTCCCTCATAGACAAAATAGATAATAAACAAGAGTGTCTCAATACATAATAGGAGAAATATAGACTAAGGCCCCCGAAGTGGACGAATCACCAAATAGCTTGAATAGCATCAAACTAGTCACGTGGAGGAGGATGAACAACTTGGGCACCTGTTCCTACATGTTGACATCATGTAGGCATATAGTATGCGTTAGTACATTTGAATTTACAAAGTATGTAGAATGCAATACAAGAAGAGATAGACATCATAACCAAAGTGCATAACAATAGGCAATAGACATAATGTAACAATATGACATATATGATCAATGCATAAGTAAAACATTCTTAAGTAACTCATGCTCATATAGGATATCATATGTGTAGAAGAGCCAAGCTTGATTTCCAAATGTACAACCCTTGGGTAGGTTCGTGATGATGTCGCCCCATCATTTAGGTGGATGAGTACTAACCCTTATCTAGGTTGTTGATAATGTCACCTGATCACCATGGTGGAGAAGTAAAAACCCTTCCCTAGGTTGACGGTTATGAATCCCATCTAGGTTAGTGATGAGGTCGCCCCATCACCAGGTGGAGAAGTATAAACCCTTCCCCATGTTAATGAGTACGAACCCTCATCTAGGTTATCTGGGTTCTTAGTCTTCCCAAATTGGGCATGGTTTAATGCATTACTTTGTATAGAATTTATCATGTACATAAGCTCATTTCATCATCATATAAACATTCATATCATATCTCATGCTTTGTACTTTCAACTCCTGAAGAAACCACATCCGGACATTTTATCAAACACTTAGAGGGTGTATAATAGTAGTATAAAACCATGAAATATAAAGATGAAATCATGCCACAAAATCCATTGTCAAACCATCAGTCAACACCTTGCAACACCCTCAAAACATACATCAAAACCCCTCATCAAATCTTACAATAGAACTAAGATTTATAGCTTAAAACATAGCAAAACAGTCATAACTTTACATAGCATTAACATAGCGTGCAGTGAATTTCATAATAATCAAGACACATTTGTAAATAAACTTTAAATCATGTAATTTGAGTAAGAGGAGGCTTGGGTATCATCACCATGAATCACCTTATGATCTTTTCTTTTGGTGAGATAAGTCATGTCAACACCATCAATTTCTTCATCATTATGAGTTGATTTCAATGCCAAGGTCTTATCTGTACGATCCAAGCCTAAGGCCTGGATGTGACACGGCATAAGGGGAACCCAAAGGGGCCCCAAGCTAGCCTCATAAAGCATCATTACACATCCTTGGTCGTGGAAGCAATATTCAAGCATCAAAGATAAAAGAATCGGGAAAACTGGGGCTAAAGGAAAAGCTTCCACAATATCATGGTCAAAGACAAGAGTTAAACTCGTATCATAGATACTTAACATTTCAAACAAACACCTCTACTATATAGATAAAAGCGGGGGCCAAGACAATGTAACCGGTCTCACCCTCATAGTCAAAATTGATAATAAAGAAGAGTGTCTCAATACATAATAGGAGAAACATAGACTAAAGTCCCCGAAGTGGAGGACTCACCAACTAGCATGAATAGCACTGAACTAGACATATGGAGGACGACGATCAAAATGGGAACTAGTTCCTACATGGTGACATCATGTAGGCATAGAGTATACGTTAGTACATTTGAATGTACTAAGTATGTAGGAATCAATGCAACAAGATATAGGCATCATAACCAAAGTACATAACAATAGGCGATAGGCATAATATAACAATATGACATGTATGATCAATGTATAAGTAAAATATGCTTAAGTAACTCATGCTCATATAGGATATCAGATGTGTAGAAGAGACCAAGATAGATTTCCAAATGTACAACCCTTTGGTAGGTTAATGATGATGCCGCCCCATCACTTAGGTAGATGAGTACTAACCCTCATCTAGGTTAGTGATAATGCCACCACATCACCATGGTGGAGAAATACAAACCTTTTCCTATGTTTATATGTATGAACCCCCATTTAAGTTAGTGATGATTCTTCCCCATCACCAAGTGGAGAAGTATAAACCCTTCATCAGGTTGGTGAGTACGAACCCCCACCTAGGTTATTTGGGTCCTTAGTTCCCCCGAATTGAGACCATGCAATACTTTATATAGAATGTATCATGTACATAAGCTCATTTCATCATCATATAATCATCTATATCATATCTCATCCTTTGGAGCTTCAACTCCTCAAGAAACCACATTCGGACATTTTATCAAACATTTAGAGAGTGTGTAATGCTAGTATAAAACCATGAACTATAACGATGAAATAATGCGAGAAAATCCATTGTAAAACCATCAATCAACACCTTGTAACAACCTCAAGAAATATACATCAAAACCTCTCATCAAAGCTTACAATAAAACCAAGATTTATAGCTTCAAACATAGCAAAATAGTCATAACTTTACATAACGTTAACATAGTGTGCAACGAATTTCATAATCATCAAGACCCATTTGTAAATTAACTTTAAATCATGCAATTTGAGTAAGAGGCTTGGGTATCATGGGTTAAAGGAAGCCATGAAAGAAACCCACATACCTTAGCTTGGATATGGAGAGTTGAAACTTGAAGAAGAACCTTGAAGGAGAACCTTAACTTAGGATGAGGGTTTAGGACTTGAGTGTGGATAGTGAAAATATGACTAAGTGTTTGAGTGAGTATTAGGAAATGTTTAGGATGATATGAGGGTGAAATTTGGCTAAGTGTAGGTAAAATCACGTCGCTTGACTGAGATAAAAAAATAATTCCCTATATGTACTTGGCGCATCGTGAGGGCAATACGGAAAACCCCACTAGAATTTGCGTTCTTGGAATTTTATAATTTCTAACATTTAACTCTTAAATCGGGCTTAGACCCTTATTCAACTAATTTGGACTCGAATATGAAGTCAAATTTTTGAAATAGCAAACAGATTTTGAGATATATGAAATTTAAAATTTCAAGCATTTCGAGGCACATTTTTGGGCACTTTTTGGGGTCATATCATTATCCTTCTTGCCATCTCTCTCAGCCGTATCATGTTTCTTGTTCAACTCATGAGCTTGAAAAGTACCAATGAGGACATCCATAGTTAGTTTCTGCAAATTTTTAACTTCCATTATTGCATCAACCTTGCTTTCGTAGGATTTTGGAAGTACCCTGAGAATCTATCTCACTTCATTGCTCTGACTTGTTTGTTCACCAAAACACTTTCTCATTAGTTATAGCTGAGAACCTGGTCTGCATATCATACATGGATTCTCCTTTCATCATTATGAAGTCTTCATACTGAGCGGTAAGCATATCCACCTTGGATTCTATCTGTTGCTTAGTGCTCTCATGAGCATTTTTTAGGAAATACCATATCTCTTTTGCTGATTCAATGGCTCAAATTCTATTGTATTTCCTTAGCTCTAACACCACACACAATCACCTTTTTTTCCTTATAGTTCTTTTCGATCTTTTTCTTGTCTGTCTCTGAATATAATTGTCTAGTTTTGGGAACTAACCTTGTTGTGTCCCCTTCCTTAACCTCGGCAGTAGGAATATATGGTCTATCAAGAATGATGTCCCACAACTCACTGTCCTCATCCATAAAACTGACAATTGAATCTTGGAGGTCTAGTGGATGATTGTCGTACTTCTAGATTCAGTAGAGCAACCATATTTTCAGAAAATCTCTAGGTGTGAATCGTTTAGAGATCCCTGCTCTAATACCACTTGTAGAGAAAATACGTGTCCACAATAGTAAGGGATCAGGTCCCTTGGAGCAATATAAATAGAAACTAAATAAAGAAGAACAACAAGGAGCTCAACATAGAGATTTAACATGGAAAAAAATCCTTGCTCAACGGAAGAGCAACCACGACCTGTCCAACAGGATTTCCAACACCCAAAATCTACTAAGTAAATGAGCAAAGTAGCCAAATACAACATACAAGATTTATTTGTCTCACTCTCTTACCATTCCCACTTGCAACCCCAATTAAAAGTTATGAGAAACAAAACCCAACACTAGTCTACACTCTCACCTCCTAGATGAAGTTAGACTATTGCACCAAAACACCTATAGGTCTAAACACACCAACAAGGTCTACAACCTTCAACCAAAATGAAAAGCAATGATCAAATTTTCTTTATAGAATAGGAAGTGATATTAAAATGTTACAACACGACATAACAATATACATAAAAGAAAATTATAGACATCTTCTATCAGGTCCCTCGAACGTAGATGCTGTATCTTTTCAATAGGAGCCAAAAGAGAACTTTTAGAGCAATGTGAATATTTACTTTGTGATTTTTCCAAAAGTTATCTTTGTTCCTTGAACAAGCTCCTTTTATACTGCAATGGAGGACACCTAACGGATTGCTTGTCCTCCAATATGATGAAGGTGACATTTCACCAACCAAGACAACTTTAACAGCTATATCCTACTTACCCCTCCGTATTTCAACTTGATCATTGACCTGGTCCTCAAATCAGTTTGTTAATTATAAAAACATTTACTTAACAATATAGAAGGAAAGCCTCCATATAACTACTTAGTATAGAATATTCTTCACATCATGAAGCAATAGAATTTCTAGTAACTCACAAAATTTGGCATCTAAAGATGCTAAATCTCTACATACAATAGGTACATCAAAGGTGTAGTTCTATACATGTTTCTATCAATGTAAAAAGACAATTTCTTAAGATACTTTTTTCGGAAAGACGGATATAATTCATTATCGAGAGTCATAGATCCAGTATCTAGTGAATTGCATTCCTTGATTGGCAAGATCACCCCAAAAACAGTGAGAAGCATTCCATCTTAAGACCTGACATAGTGAAATCTTTATTCTCCTTATAGAGCTCTATATGTTCCAAGATGGCTTACTTGAGCATATTATCCATTGTACTAACAATTTTGAGTCAAAGGTTGTGGTTGGCATGAAGGAAAATGTTTTCCTAAAAAACAAAGTTGGTTTCTAACTTCTTTTCTCATGTTTGGTTGGAGAGCGAAAAATATATTCTATTGTTTGGTTAGAAAATGAAAATATTATTTTTTGAAAATATCTTTAATTTTTGCTAGAGAGTAGAAAATATTTTTAAGAAGTTGTTTCTAACATGAAAATCAACCCTAATTTAGGACCTGCCTCGGCATCTAATGCGAGACTCGACTCAACTTCCGACCCAAGATTCAACTTTCAAATTTAGACTTGGACTCGGCTTTCGAATCAAAATCCAAGCATACTCGACTCCAGGCCTAACATTCAAATAATTTGATTTCTTAAAAGTAAATTTTATTTTTTTTTGGAGGGGGGGGGCGTGGGTTGGTTGGGTAAGGAATGATGGGTGGGGCCGTTCGGAGGTAGGGATGGCGTAAAAAAAAAATTTTCAAAAATTTAAATATTTTTCAAAAATAAATTTTCAATTTTTATGTGTATGTTGGGGGGAAGGGGGCAGATTGAGTAGAAAATTGTATTTTTAACTTCTTTTTTTATGTGTGCGTGCGTGCGGGTCGGTGGGTTGTAAAAGGTTTGGGTGTTGGGGCTAGTAGAGGATAGAGGTATGGATGGGATAAATAAATTAAATTTTCAAAATTTGAAATATTTTTCAAAAATAATTAAAACAATTGTAGGGTGTTGATGTGGTTAGGGTAGCGGGTGGGGTAAATAAAATATAATATTTAAATTTTGAATTTATTTAAAAATAAACTCTTTAATTTTTTTTGTTTTGTGCATCTGGGGGGGGGGGAGGGCGTAGTTTGGGTCGGCATAGGGATGGTTAAATTAATGAATTTTTCAAAATGTGAAATTTGTTTGAAAAATGAACTTTTAATTTTTGTTATAAATTTTTTTTTTTTGGGGGGGGGGGTCATAACCCAAGTCTAGGGCCTAGATGTGACACAACGAGTGGGGAACCCGAAGGGATCCCAATCAAGACTCTTAACATATCATTACACATCCTTGGTCGCTTAAGCAATAAAATAACAACAGTAGATAGAAAAAGGGGTAATCTTGGGCTAAGGGGCATCTTTCATATCATGAACAAAGTGTTAAGGGAGTCAAAGCTTATAGTATCATTACATAACTTGTCAAACAACACCTCGAAACAGAGAACTTAGCAGGGCCAAGACAAGCAGCCGGGTTCACCCTCATAGTCAAAGCATACAACAAAATGAAAGAGAATCTATACATAGCATAAGGTCAAAGACATTGTCAGCGAAATTGAGGTCTCACCAACTTGATTGAGAGTAATCGTACTAGCCACATGGAGGAGGAGGAGGATCAAGTGGAGCCCCGGTTCCTTCATGGTAATATCATATAGGCATAGAGTATGCGTTAGTTTGTTTGAATGTACTAAGTATGTAGGATACAATGCAACAAGAGATAAGCAACATAATCGAAATGTATATTTAGGCCATAAATGAGCATATAGTAATATGGCATGCATGAATGATGCTTGTAGTAAAACATGCTTACATAGAACATATTACATGTATAGGAAGAGACCATCATTAGTAATCAAGGGCTACCACCTCCTTGGTGAGGCGATTGATGTACAAACCCCCTAACGTTGTTACACAGGCCTACCACCCCCCGAGCGAGGCGGATGAGGTACAAACCCCCCACCCCCTACATGATTGCATGGGCCTACTACCTCCTAACCGAGGCAATTGAGTACAACCCCCCCCCCCCCCCCCCCTCGGTCCATCCCCACCACACCCCCCCCCCCGGCCAAAAACGGAGGGAAACCCCCCCCCATCAACTAGGGGACCACCACCCA
>JAOTQR010024504.1:0-16750 GCA_025774065.1 Solanum ossicruentum
GTAGAGGTCTGTGGGCACGAGTGGGTGGGAGTTTAGTGTGAGACGTGATTGTATATGTTTGATACTCTATTAGGCGGTAGGACCGCAGCGGAGACCTTGTCGGTCCGCGTTATTATGTGAATGTATATATGTATGTATTTTTTTCTATGTATTCTGGGAGCTGCTGTAGGTGTGGATAGTCAATAAAACAGAGGAAACTCTGCCAAAATTTTGGTAGAATTTCAGGCTATGTTTTTAAAGGAATTCGGCTTAATATGTGTTTACGTGTCCCTATCGGGCACTGGTCACGACCCCAAGGAGGGGTGTGACAGTAACCCTAGTTACGAGTTATAATTGTGCCTCGTATCATGAGCCGATCAGTTTTTCTAATTAATTTAGGGACTTGTTTGTAAATTCTATAAATAGAAAATACTAGGTCATTTAAAGGAGCTTTTGAGTTTTACAGTAGAGGAAGATAGAGACTCACAGGGAGCAAAAAGTTTTAGTAGGAATTTTTAGGATTTATCTTTGGAGACTACATTTTGAAGAAGAAATTCACTTGTGGATTTAATTCAACTTTCAATCTTGTGATTCTCAATATATATTTAGTTTTCTTGTTCTTGAATCTTCTTGGGTAAATGATTAACCATGTCTTCTCTTCATTTTTTTTATTTGCCCAAGATATGAATAGCTAAACCCACAACTTGGGGTTGTGGGACCATGAGAATCTAACTTTGAAAACCTGATTGTAATTCTTAGGATGGGTATTTGCATATATTAATCATTTCTTTTCATTCTGAATGTTTTCTAGTGGTGGCCAACATTAGAACTTGCTAGTGTTACCTTCCCGATCCAGATGGTAATGAACAGGAAAAGAGAGTGATTAACAGGATTCGATGATGTGTTCTCATCTAATCAATCGAACTCGACCAAAGGAAGGTTGACTGGGACTACTAGTAATGGTTAGTTGAACACACCATGGAGATGAGCCAAGTCCCATATTGAAACTCGGCCTTCACCTTTGACCAAAGGGTTGGAAGAACATAAATTACCGTCCTACATGTGATATTCTAGTTAAGAATTGTAAAATATGGAGAAGTTGAGTTAGTGAATCATGGGGAACACAATACCCCAAGATGCTCTCCGTTATTGTTTGTCTTCCAATTTTAGTTAGTCTAGTTTAATCTCCTATCGATCATTACAAATACCCCCTTTTTAGAGAATTGAGTTAGTTGATGTTTGAATTGATTATTAGTGAACCAAGTTGCAAAAATCTCGTATTTCTTATGTGATTCGACCCTAACCTTGGTTAGGTTTATTACTTTGACAATCACTTTTACTTCAAAAGCGGTCTATCTTGAGCGTGATCAATATACAATCCATAAAAAATGTTAAAATTAATAAAAAAAATTGATCAATGATCATGGAGACTACAAAAAAAATTGAAAAAACTTTAATATAAAAATAATTATAAATAAAAGAAAAAATTAAAAAAGAAGTATATATATTAAACTCCATAAATAAAAGAAAAAAAATTCCCATAAACAACAGTGTCCTTAAAAATAACATTAAATGACTCCTTAAAAAGAATTAAATCCAAAATAAATTAAAAAGAAAAAAGGCAACAAATCTGAAAAAAACTCATAATTTTTTTTCAAAAAATCTCATAAATTATTAACCAGAAAGAATTACCTAGATTATGGAAGAATTAATCAAAATCATTTCAAATATGGATGAAAAATAAAATGATAAAATCATTCAAGATGTTGTAACCAAAAATAAAAAAAGTGTAATAAGTGATTATGTTATAACCAAAAATGAAAAATCGTGCTGCAATTAATATGGTCATTTAAAGTAATCAAGGTAAGATATATCTACCATTATTAGGTCTAGATTGACTTTATTCTATTCTAAATCCGAATTTAAAATCATTTAAATTAAAATCTATAACAACAACAACAACATACCCAGTGAAATCCCACAAGTGGGGTCTGGGGAGGGTAGATTGTATGCAGACCTTGCCGCTACCTCATAGAAATTTATATTAATTTTAAATCACATAAATTACTTATAAAATTCATATTTTGAGTCAATACAGATTTAAGTGATTTAAAATTACACTTAATTTAAGTAATCTTAGTATTTTACGTGATTTAAGATTATTGAAATTTTAATAATCTAAGTTAATTTCAAGTTAATATTAATTAAAATTATTTTAATCTGAATTTTAAGTCAATATTAAATTAAAATTAGATTCAAAATTAATAATTATAGATCTTTCAAATGTAGAAATAATTTTTTACATATAGGCAATCCGTAAATATTAAATAAAAAATTTTAAAAAGAAAAATTGATTATTGATGATGAAGACTACAGGAGAAAGAAATTTAAAAAATAATACAAAAAGAATCAAAAATAAAGGAACAAAACTAAAAAAAGAAATATATAATATATATTAGACATAGGGGATTGATCCAGAAGACCAAATATGAAGCAAAGTGGTACTTTTTTTAAAAATAAATTATAAATTAAAATAAAATTAAAATATAATAATGATTAATAGAAATCTATCATAACCTACATGGGGACTTGTTCCAAAAAAAGATAAAACATATCACTTTAAAAATATTAATTCAAAAAATAAAATTATATTAAATAAAAATAAATTATAAATTAAAATAAAATCAAAAATAAAATTTTTAAAAAAATGAAATTAATAAAAAAATAAATTATAAATTGAAATAAAATTAAAAATAAATAAGTCAAAATTAATACAAACTTTTCATAATCCCTACATGGGGACTTGTTCCGAAAAAGGCGGAACAAATCACTCTGAAAATATTGATTTAAAAATGAAATTAATTAAATAAAATAAATTATAAATTGAAATAGAATTAAAAATAAATATGTAATAATTAATAGAAATCTGTCATAATCCCTACATTGGGCTTGTTCCGAAAAGGCGGAAAAAATCATTTTAAAAATATTAATTTAAAAATAAAATTAATTAAGTATTAATTAATATTAATCTGTCATAACTCGTAGTAATTTTTCTATTTTGTTAATATTTTATAACTACCTACATAACTTGTAAAAAGTAATGCATGATCCACCTAGGATTAATTTTTCTAATTAGGAATGTACTGAATTACTACACAATAGACATATTGGAGGAGAGTTGTAATGCCCCTCATGGGCTTCGGAAATGCCCTATATTATAATTCTTGTAGATCTCAAAATTTGGGCATTATTTTGAAAATCAGACTTCATATTTTTGTTCAAAGGGAAAGATCAAGTGGGAAAAGGGTGGGCCTCGATTTTTAGATGACCCGTAGCGAAATATAATTTTCGCTATGGGGACCAATTCTAGTGGCCCTGTGTGCCCAGACCACGCGTTAGTGCAATTGGGTCCTTCGCACTTGGTCCACGTCGTGCCTGGGGCGCGGACCAGTGCAATTTTCGCTCAGTGTTTCCAGCTTTTTTCAAGAGCATTTGGGTAATAACCCAATGTCAAGAAACACTCTCAAAATCCCCCCAATACACTATCAAACCTCCATTCAATCTCAATAATCTCAAGAGCACACTCTTGATTTCAAGGACCCAAGTCAAGTCTCAATTCTTTCACAACTTTTGCTTCAAGAATTCTAAGTTTTAGGTATGTGAGTATTCATCCATGGGTCCTTTCATCCATGGAGCCCAATCCTCTCTTTTATGAAAAATTTCATGATTTCAAGTTGTATTCTTCATAGGTATCTTCTAATATGCATTATGAACATGGGTTATGATTGATTTTATCAAAAATTGAGTTATTATGTATGAATTGCTATTGAAAGTTGATTCCACGAGTTGATTTGAAACAATTGAAGCTATGCATGACATGAACTATGAAAACTATGCCACATAGTGAATTTTGATGAATTTTATGAAACCCAAAAATAAGGATTTTACTACTATGTTAGTGCGTTTAATTGTATGACTTTAACATGATTTAATTTCACTTTTTCATGTCTTACACTATCTAATTGTATGGTTTTGAGGCATGTGTTCACGAACGTACCCACCATTTTTGACTAAACTACATGACAGGGATTCTTAAGTTGATAATGAACTATTGCATGAGTTGCAAGTCAAGTGTTTTCATGATAATTATGGGCTCCCAAGCATGTATTAAACTCATAAAAAGTTTTTATGATTTACAAGTGACAAGTTGAGCCTTGTTTTAAGATTCTACCCTCTTGTTAGACAATTATGTCTAATTGAGGGGTCAAGCATGATTACTGTTTTACCCTTATGTTCAAGTTAAGCTCACTAGCAGGGCTCAAGCATGTTACTATTTCTACCCTCATGTGAAATGCAATACCTACTATGAAATGACCCCAAAAAGTGCCCAAAAATGTGCCTGAGAATGTCTGAAATTTTAAATTCTGTATCTCAAAATCTTTTCGTTATTTTGATAATCTGACTTCATATTCTTGTTTAGAAGGTCAAAATTAGAGGGGAAAGGGTCTAACTCCGATTTAAGAGCGAAACATTAGCAATTATAATTTTTCAAGGTGCGAATTCCAGAGAGGAATCCGCGACCGCCACGCGACGTGCCTCCGCTTTATTTTGTGCCTATTTTTTCTAGTTCGGTCCAAGACTTCTAAGTCTTGGGCCTAAGTGTTCCCAAGCGTGTTTTTACCTATACTTAGCCTTATTTCACCCTCATATCATCCTAAACATTTCATAATACTCACTCAAATACTTAGCCATATTTTCACTCCCCAAACTCAAGTCTCAAACCCCCATCCTAAGCTAAGGTTTTCCTTTAAGGTTTTCTTCAAGTTCCAAGTCTCCATCTCCAATCTTCACTAAGTGGGTTTCTTTCATAGGTTCCTTTCACCCATGATACCCAAGCCTCCTTCTACTCAAATTGCATGATTTAAAGTTGATTTTTACAAATGGGTCTTACTTATTATGAAATTCATTACATACTATGTTAAAGCAATGTGAAATTGTGACTATTTTGTTATGTTTTGAGCTATAAATCTTGGACCTATTATAAGAATTGATGAGGGGTTTTGATGTATATTACTTGAGGGTGTTGCAAGGTGTTGATTGATGATCTTATGATGGATTTTCTTGCATGATTTCATCTCTATATTTCATGGTTTTATACTAGCATTACACACCTTCTAAGTGTTTGATAAAATGTCCAGATGTGGGTTCTTGAGGAGTTGAAGGTCCAAAGCATGAGATATGGTATGAATGACTGATGATGATGAAATAAGCATATATATATATATATATGATATATTCTATATAAAGTGTTGTATTAGACCATACTCGATCTGGGGGGATCAAAGCCCGAGTAATCGAGGTGGAGGTTTGTATTCATCAATCATGTGAGGGGTTTGTACTTCGCCACCATGGTGATAAGGTGTGATTATCATCAACCATGTGAGGGGTTTGTACCACACCGCCAGGGTGATAGGGTGAAACCATCATCAACCACCAAGGGGTTTGTACCTTGAAATTCTAGCTTGGTCTCTTCTCCACATATGATATCCTATATGAGCATGAGTTATTTAAGCATGTTTTACTTATGCATTGATCATACATGCCATATTGTTATATTATGCCTATTTCCTATTGTTATGCATTTTGACTATGATGCCTAATTCTTGTTGCATTGCATCCTACATACTTAGTACATTCAACGTACTAACACATACTCTTGCCTACATGATATCACCATATAGGAACCGACGCCGAACTTGATCATCCTCCTCCACATGGCTAATTCGATACTACTCAAGCTAGTTGGTGAGTCCTCCACTTCGAGGACCTTAGTCTAGGTTGCTTTTATTATATATTGAGACATTCTTCATTATGTTCTATTTTGACTATGAGGGTGAGCTCGGTTGCTTTATCTTGGCCCCCGCTCTTATCTATATATTAGAGGTGCTTATTGAACATGTCATGTATCAATGCTAAGAGCCTTGACCCTATTGTTCTTGATGTCTATGATATGAAAGTGCTTTCTCTTAGCCTCAGTTGTCCCACTTTATTATCTCTTGGTGTTTGTATTATTGCTTCCATGACCAAGCATGTGTAATGATTTTCTAAAAGGCTTGCTTGGAGTCCCTTCGGGTTCCCCTTACGCCGTGTAATGCCTAGGCCCTAGGCTTGGGTCATGACATACTATAAGGGGTCAAGTTCATGTATTGTTTTCTACACTCTAGTATAAGGTATATGCCCACGTAGTGGTCAAGTAAGTGATGAGCTGCTCATGCCATGTTATCATGTCTTTACAAGTTATTCATGTTATGATTAAATATATGATTATTTCAAGTATTTTGTGGGGTCAGAACTAGCAACGATGGAGGCTTAAGGTGGGGGGCTCGACTCAAGGGGTCCTTATATTGAAGTCTTAGTCTCTAAACTATGTGTCACCAAGAATTATATTATCTCTGTAAAAGGGCTTACTAGTGGATCCATCGAGGTCAAGTTACCCACAAAGTGGGGTCAAGTATGGCATACCTTGGCAAGTAAACCACACCTTGGTTGGTGGGGTGTCATACATCCGGATTCTAAGTAGTAGCTCGATTGGTCTTATATATCAGTTAAGGTCTCCTCCCACATACGTATCTACAAGTTGTTTTTACGTGCATGTTCTAATACAAGCATTGGTCATACATGTCATATTGAGTTTATATCCATTGATTATGATTATGCATCTTAATTATTATAGGTTATGTCTTTGTTGCAATGTATCATGAATACTTAGGACATTCCAAGTACTAGCACATACTCTATGCCTATATGATATCACCATGACGTTGCTAGTCAGTTTGCTCGAAGAAGCTTTTGGTGAGTCCTCAACTCTGAGGACAATATCTATTCTTCATTTATGCTTGTTAAGACTTGTTTAATACTTTTGGATACTTATCATTTAAGGGTGAGATCAGGAAGTGTCTTGGCCCCCACTCTATTTATATAAAGGTATTGTTGGATATTATGGTTGTCTATGTTTGAGCTTGACTCTTCTTATGACATTATTTTTATGGAATACTATCCTTAGTACTGCCTCACTTAGACTCTAATGTTATTGTTATTTCTTTATTTGGCTTCCGCAACCAAGGATATGTGAATGGTATGCTAAGAGGCTTGTTTGGGGTCCCTTCGGGTTTCCTATTCGTCATGTCACACCTAGCCCCTAGGCTTGGGTCGTGACAACCTTGGTATCAAAGCACTAGGTTGTTAATGGTGTTTGAAAATCCAACACACCGCGTCAAGTAAAGTCTTATTCATGGTTGTAAGCGCCACAACTATGAATAGGATGCTATGAGGCATTTTAGGAAATAGTTCACTTCTTAATGATCCATGTCATGCTTTAGGTTAAAAAATAAGGCTTCCTTCCCTAATGGGCACTCTTATGTTTTTTTAGATCATGCCACTACCAAGAGGAAGACTAAGGAGGGCTCGTACACCCAAGGAGCAAGGGGATCATCTCACTCCTTAAGCTCCCCTAGATAGAGGGGCTACACAAGTTGAATTCAAAAATGCCATCAGTATGTTGGCCCAGGCTATGACCAACCAATTGAACCAAGGGGCCCAAGCTCCTCATGCTCCTACTCCAGCCTCAAGACTGAAGGACTTCTCAAGGATGAACCCTTCGGAGTTTCATGGGTCCTAAATGGAGGAAGATACCTAAGAGTTTATTGATGAGGTATATAAGGTGCTTGCTATCATGGGGGTGAATTTCGAGGAGAAGACGGAGTTAACGGCCTATGAGCTCAAGGGTGTGGCTCAAATTTTGTTTTCTCAATAGAAATTAGAGAGGGGAAATAATGATGCCATTCCTTAGGAAGAGTTTAAGGCCGCCTTCCTCAATGGGTTCTTCCCTATTAAGTTGAGAAAGGGAAAAATGATGGCGTTCATGAATCTCAACTAAGGCTTCATGAGTGTGAGGGAGTATGCCCTCAAATTCAACAATCTCTCAAAGTATGCTCCTTACTTGGTTGCCGATACTAGGGAAAAAATAAACAAGTTTTGTGTCAGTGGTGATCGACTTGATGAATGAAGAGTGCCACACCACAATGCTTGTGAGTGATATGGACTTGTCTCGACTCATGACATATGCTGAACAACTTGAGGGGGAGAAACTTAAGAAGAAGAAAAGTGGGGAGTCCAAGAGGGCTCAGTTTGATAGTGGTTTCCAGGGTGCCAAGGGTGGTCATTTCCAACAAGGTCACAAATTCCAAGGCCAAGGGTCCTCTAATGCTATGTTTAACCCAAGGTTTCAAGGTGGAAATGGTGGGATGACTAATCCCAGGTGCCAAAAATATGGGAAAAATGATGGTGGTCCATGCTTGAGGGACTCTAATGCTTGCTGTGGTTTTGGTAAAGTGGGTCGCAAGATTGTTGATTGCCCCTATGCTCAAAACAAGGGTAGGGATGGTCGTCCTCACGGCCATGGTGCTAATGTGGTATATAGGGCAAAGGGAGGCCAACAAGGGGGTGCTCTAAGAGAAAATCAGTTATATGCCCTCCAAGGAAGGCAAGAAGTGGATGAGGTGCCCGATGTTTTCACCGATATATTAAAGGATTTTGATTATGATGTGTATGCATTGTTAGATCCGGGTGCCACTCCTTCTTTCATTACTCCTTTTATTGCAAATAAGCTTTATGTCTGTCCCAAATTGTTGTGTAAACCTTATGAAGTGTCTACCCTCATTGGTGAATGCATGATTGCTCGAAAAGTCTATAGGGATTGTTCTATGTCTGTATTGCATATAGTCTTGCCTTGTGATTTTTTTGAAT
This sequence comes from Solanum ossicruentum, assembly GCA_025774065.1. Taxonomy (NCBI): domain Eukaryota; kingdom Viridiplantae; phylum Streptophyta; class Magnoliopsida; order Solanales; family Solanaceae; genus Solanum; species Solanum ossicruentum. Next base: position 8,785 of record JAOTQR010024504.1, read on the forward strand.
ATGTCATGCTGGATTTTTACATTATTCTTGGGATGGATTGATTACATACATATCATGCCTCCATTGATTGTATAAACCGTAAAGTTAGATTCCAATTCCCTAATGAACCCGTCCTTGAGTGGGAAGGTTATAATGTGGTGGTTAAGGGTAGTTTCATTTCTTCTCTTAAAGCCCGAAAATTGATTTCTAAGGGTTTCATTTACTATACTATAAGGGTTAGGAATGTTGAGTCTAAAGTCCTTCCTATTGCGTCGGTTCTGATGGTCAATGAGTTTCTTGACGTCTTTCTTGATGAGCTTCCTGATGTTCATCCTGAAAGAGAAATAGACTTTGGTATAGACATCCTCCCCGATACACAACCCATTTTCATTCCCCCTTACAATATGACCCCGATGGAGTTGAAGGATCAATTTAGGGATTTATTGGAGAAGGTTTTCATAAAGCCTACCAAGTCACCTTGGGATACACTGATATTGTTCGTAAGAAAGAAAGATAGCTCACTTAGAATGTGCATCAACTACCAGAAACTCAATAAGGTCACTATAAAGAACAAGTATCCCCTACCAAGGATAGATGACTTATTTGATCAACTACAAGGGGCTGTCACTTTCCTAAGATTGATCTTCGATCTAGGTACCACCAAGTGAGTGTGAGAAAGTGTGATATTCCTAAGACAACATTTTGGACTAGGTATGGGCATTTCACATTTGTGATAATGTCTTTTGGCTTGACTAATGCACCGACAATATTTGTGGATCTAATGAATAGGGTCTTTAAACTCTACCTTGATATGTTTGTGGTGGTCTTCATAGATGATATATTAATTTATTCACGGAGTGAAGAAGAGGATGTGAATTATTTGAGGGTGGTGTTGCAAATTTTGAGGGATGAGAGGTTGTTTGCTAAATATAACAAGTGTGAATTTTGATTGAAAGAGGTTGCATTCCTAGGGCATGTGGTGTTGGGTGATGGAATTAAAGTGGACCTTAAAAGATGGAGGTGATAAGCAATTGGCCTAGGCCCTTGACTTCAACAGATATTAGGAGTTTCTTGGGTTTAGTGGGGTACTACCAAAGATCTGTGAAGGGTTTCTCTTCACTCGCTTCCCCTTTGACAAAGTTGACCCAAAAGAAGGAAAAATTTGATTGGACCGATGAATGTGAAAAGAGTTTTGAAACCTTGAAAAGTAAGCTCATCTTCGCTCCTATTTTAGCTTTATCGGAAGGGTTATAAGGGTTTGTGGTTTATCGTGATGCTTCAAGAATTGGTTTAGGGTGTGTATTGATCTAAAATGGCAAGGTCTAGCATATGCCTCAAGGAAACTAAAGGTGCATGAGTGTAATTATCCCACCTATGATCTTGAATTAGCAGTTGTGTTATTTGCTTTGAAAGTATAGTGTAATTATTGAGTTCATGTAGATGTATTTACCAACAACACAAGTCTCTAATATGTGTTCACAAAAAAAGATCTTAACTTGAGGCAAAGAAGGTGATTAGAACTCCTTAAGGATTATGACACCAGTGTGCACTGTCATCCTGACAAAGCTAAAGTTATGGCCAACACTCTAATTAGAGTGTCCATGGGTAGTCTAGCTCATATTGATAATGGTACAAGGAGATGGCTAGAGAAATACACCAGTTGGTTAGGTTGGGAGTGAGGTCGGTTAAAGTGGAGAATGGTGGTGTGGTAGTTTTCGATGGCTCCAAATCTTCTTTGATTGAAGAGGTCAAGTCCAAACAAGACTTTGATCCCGCCTTGCTAAAACTTAAAGCTTTGGTGGAGGTTTTCTCCCAAGGGGGAGATGGTGTCCATAGGTACCGAGGTAGACTATGTGTGCCTAATGTCGATGACTTGAAGGAGTTGATTTTGAAGGAGGCACACAATTCATCCTACTCTATTCACCCAGTTCCACAAAAATGTACAGAGACTTGAGGGAGGTTTATTAGTGGGGTGGTATGAAGAGGGATATTTCGAGGTTTGTAGCCGGTTGTCACAATTGCTAACAAGCCAAAATCGAGCATCAAAGCCTAGGTGGCCTAGCTCGAGATAAGAAATTCTAACTTGGAAGTAAGAAGAGATCAACATGGATTTTGTGATTGGTTTGCCAAAGACTAGGAAGTATATTGATTCTATTTGGGTTGTTGTTGATAGGATGACAAAGTTGGCTCACTTTTTACCAGTTAAAATAACGTATGGTGTCAAAGATTATGCCAAGTTAAATATTCATAAGTTGGTTAGGTTGCATAGGGTCACATCATCCATCATTTCGGATTGTGGTACTCAATTCACTTCTCATTTTTGGAGATCCTTCCAAAAGGGTCTTGGTACTAAGGTCAAGCTTAACATGACTTTCCATCCTCAAATGGATGGTCAAGCCAAAAGAAAATTTCAAATTCTTGAGGATATGATTAGGGCTTGTGTTTTGGAGTTCAAGGACAGTTAGGATAAACATATTCCACTCATTAAGTTTTCTTACAACAATAGTTATCACTCTAGTATTGGCATGGCTCCCTTTGAAGCTTTGTATGGTAGGCACTGTAGGTCCTAGTTAGGTGGTTTGATATGGGGGAGATGGCTTTGTTGGGCTTGAATTTGGTTATCAAGGCTTTAGAAAAGGTGAGGTTGATACGGGAGAGATTGAAGACGGCTCAAAGTAGACAAAAGTCTAATTTCGATGTGAGGAAGAGAGACCTTAAATTTAATATTGATGATAGAGTTTACATGAAGGTCTCACCTATGAAGGGTATGGTCCAGTTTGGCAAGAAGGGCAAATTGAGCACAAGGTTTGTGGGACCTTATAGAGTTTTGAGGAGAATTGGTAAGGTTGACTATGAATTGGAGTTGCCTATGGATATGAGTATGGTTTATCCGGTCTTCCACGTGTCTTTGTTGAGGAAGTGTGTTGGTGACCCAAGTGCTATAGTTCCCTTAGAGTTTGTGGGTGTTGTGGAGGACAACTTGACCTATTAGGAAGTCCCGATGGAAATATGGATAGATAAGTGAAAAGGTTGAGGAACAAAGATGTGGCATCTGTCAAAGTCTTTGAAGGAATAAACAAGTTGAAAGTGCCACTTGGGATGCCGAAGCGAACATGAAAAGATAATCCATATCTCTTTCACTCTATTCAATCCGAAGGTAATAAATTAAGTCCTATCTATGATTTCAAGTCTTGAGTTTCATCCCTCATATCATTTTCTTTTGCATGCATACATGTTCTCGATAACATGTTTTGGTGATTTTTGATGTATGTTTTTGAAACTTCTTGAAAATGATGTTCAAGTGCATTTATTGCATTTCGGGTTGAAAGTCTCTTATTCACATCTCTTACACATGGTTTCTTTACATTTAGGGATGAATGTTCCCAAGGGGGAGATATTGTAATACTCCTTATGTGCTTAAAAAATGGCCTATACCGTAATTCTTGCATATCTCAAAATTCATGCACGATTTTGAAAGTTTGACTTCATATTCTTGTTCAGGGGAATAAATTAAGTGGGGTAAGGACAAGCCTCTATTTTTAGATGAACCATGTGAAAAAGGGTGGGCCTCAATTTTTAGATGACCTGTTTCGCTACAGGGACTAATTCCAGTGGCCTTGCGTGCCCAAGCCGCGATGTACCTGGGCTACGCCTTAGTGCAGTTGTGTCCTTTGCACCTGGTCCATGTCGCACCAATGCAATTTTCGCCAGCTTTTCCAGTTTTGTTCAAGGTCATTAGGATAACAACCTAATGCCTATTTAAATGTGAAAACCTCTATACTTAGTCATTCTTCACCTTCAAACTCTTAAGAAACACTCTCAAAATACTCCTAATACACTATCAAACCCCCCCATTCAATCTCAATAATCTCAAGAGCACACTTTGGATTTCAAGGACCCAAGTCAACTCTCAAATCATTCACAATTTTTGCTTCAAGAATTCCAAGTTTTAGGTATGTGGGTCTTCATCCATAGGTCCTTTCACCCATGGAGCCCAATCCTCTCTTTTATGAAAAATTTCATGATTTCAAGTAGTATTCATCATGTGTATCTTCTATTATGCATTATGAACATAGGTTATGATTGAAATTATCAAATATTGAATTATTATGTACTAATTGCTATTGAAAGCTTATTCCATGAGTTGATTTGAAACTATTCAAGCTATGAATGATATAAACTATGGAAACTATGTTACATAGTGAATTTTGATGGATTTCATGACACCTAAAAATAAGGGTTTTACTACTATGTTGGTGAGTTCAATTGTATGACTTTAAAATGATTTAATTGCACTGTTTCATGTCTTATACTATCTAATGTATGATTTTGAGCATGTGTTTATGTACCCACCATTTTTGACTAAACAACATGACAAATATTCTTAAGTTGATGATGAACTGTTGCATAGGTTGCAAGTCAAGTGTTCTCATGATAATTATGGGTTCCCAAGTATCTATTAAACTCATAAAAGATTTCTATGATTTGCAAGTGACAAGATGAGCCTTATTATAAGATTCCACCTCTTGTACCTCTTGTGAGCCAAGTATGTCTAATTGAGAGGTCAAGCATGATTACTATTTTACCCTCATATTCAAGTTAAGCTCACTAGTAGGGGTCAAGCATGTTACTATCTCTACCCTCATGTGAAATGTAATACCTACTAGAAGGGGGCAAGTTCATGTATTATTTTTTATCCTCTAGTATAAGGTATATGCCCATGTAAGAGTCAAGTATATGAACGAGCTACTCATGCCATGTTATCATGTCTTTATAAGTTATTCATGTTATAATTAAATCTAAGATTATTTCAAGTATTCTGTGGGATATACTTAGCATAGATTGAGGCTTAAGGTTGGGGATTGACTCAAGGGGTCCTTATATAAAGTCTTAGTCTCTACACTATGTGACACCATAGGATTATATTATCTCCCTAAAAGGGCTTACTAATACATTCATCTAGGTCAAGTTACCCACAATGTGGGGTCAAGTATGGTTTACCTTGGCAAGTAGACTATAACTTCTCTAGTGGGGTGCTATGTATCCGGATTCCAAGTAGCAGCTCGCTCGGTCTTATATATTAGTTAAAGTCTCCTCCCACAGACGTATATTATATTATGCAAGTTGAATGTTTATGTGGATGTTTTAATACAAGCATTGGTCATACATGTCATATTAAGTTTATATCAATTGATTATGATTATGTATATTGATTATTATGGCTTATGTCTTTGTTGCATTGCATAGTACATTCCAAGTACTAACGCATACTCTATGCCTACATGATATCACTATGAAGGGACCAAAGCGCCTATTGATCCTCCTCCTCCATGTGGCTAGTCGGTTTTCTTGAAGAAGCTTTTGGTGAGTCCTTAACTCCAAGGACAATATCTACTCTTCATTCATGGTTGTTAAGACTTGTTTAATACTTTTGTATACTTATCATTAGAGGGTGAGCTCGGGAAGTGTCTTGGCCCCCGCTTCATTCTATATAGAGGTGTCATTGGATATTATGGTTATTTGTGTTTGAGCTTGACTCTTGTTATGTTATTATTATTATGAAAGACTTTCCTTAGTACTACTTCCCTAAGACTCTAATGTTATTGTTGTTGCTTTATTTGGTTTCCACAACCAAGGATATGTGAACGGTATGCTAAGAGGCTTGTTTGGGGGTCCCTTCAGGTTCCCCATTCGCTGTGTAGCGTCTAAACCTAAGGCTTGGATCGTGACAAGAGCCAATTTGTGTCAAGTCATAAGGTATCATATAAAATTAGACAGAGAGAGAGAATTTATAAACACACATATGTTACTTAATTAAAGGCAGAGAAAGTATAATAGATATTGATAATAAATTTTATCTATCCATATTTACTTATCCTCTATGTTAAATATAGATATCCAACAATACTTGTATAATTTATGAAATCAATATATAATTTTACAATTAGTTTTTAACTTACCCTTATAATTAATTATAGTAATTTTTTCATTACATTTCTCAAGACATTAATTTATTATATTCAAAGGGTTATTATGGTAATATTGTACTTTTATTTATAATTTTTTAATAAGTATATAAAGTCAATAGTGAACAAATATTGTTGGACGAAGGAAGTAGTAATCCTATGCTTTAATCTCTCCTCAATCAATCAGGGTTTAGGTTGTGGTCTAGGAGTTGCTCCAAATATTGTGACCACCACTATGGACTAGTAAATTACAATTGCAATTCATCCTACTCTACCACTACGAGAAAAATAATTATGTTCTATTTTATGGATTACATATGTTATCTAATTAGATTTAGATAAATGATGATATGTAAATTGTGAAATCCCTCGTGTGCATAAAAAATTTCTAATAGTGTAATTCTCGAATATCTCAAAATCCGCACATGATTTTGAAAATCCAAATTCATATTCTTGTTGAGGGGGTAAAATTCTGTAGGAAATGGGTGGCCTTCGTTTTTTAGATGACCCGTAGCGAAGAATAACTTTTTTCCACAAGAGCCAAGGCAGTGTGCCTCCGCGATCAATCTGTATCACGCCTTGGGCATAAACTGGTAAAATGTTGGCTCCACGACTGGTCTGCATCGCGCCTAGGGCATGGACCAGTGCAAAAATTTTCTTCGTGTTTCCTTTTCGCCCAAGGGCAGTTGGGTAATAACTCAATGCCCATTTAAATAAGAAAGCCTTCTTCCTTAGCCATTTTTCAACTCAAAGATCCTCTCAAATCCTCTCCCAAACATCATCCAATTTCCCATTAAAATTCAAGAATCTCATCATACCTCAAGTCTTCCTCAAATCTTTTTCAAGAAGTTCCAAGGTTTAGGCATTTGGATCTTCATCCATGGTTCCTTTCACCCATGGATCCCAACTCTCTCTTTTTATGAAATTTCATTATTTCAAGATTTAATTATTTATGGGTATTCCTATTATGCATTATATATATGAGTTATGTTTGATTTTATTACACTTATTGAAAGCTTATTCCATGAGTTGATTTGTGTCAATTAAGGGTAGGCATGATATGAGCTATGAAAACTATAGAGGATTGTGAACTTTTAAAATGGATTTAATGATACCCAAATAAAGGGTTTACTACAATGTTGGCAGGTTGTCTAGTATGACTTTAAAATGGTTTGATTCTACTTTTTCTGGTCTTATACTCTTAAATTTCATGATTTTGAGCATATGTTCCCATATCTACCATGTTTGACTGAATTTACATGACAATGATTCTTATGTTGATGAAAAACTATTATATGATTTGCAAGATAAGTATTTTTATGATTAGTTATGGGCTCCCAAGAATGTATTAAGCTCATGAAAGGTTTCTATGATTTACAAGTGACAAGTTGAGCCCTTATTCTATATTCCTACCCTCTTGTGAGTGAATGTTATCTATATGAGGGGACAAGCATGACATCTATTTACCCTCATGTACAAACTAAATCTTACTAGTGGGGGTTAAGCATGTTACAATCTTTACTCTAATGTGAAATACAATGCCTACTAGAAGAGGTCAAATCTATGCAACATTTTTACCCTCTAGTATAAGGTATATGCCCATATAGGGGTCAAGTATGTGAATGAACTACTCATGTCATGTTATCATATCTTTACAAATTGTTTATGTTATGATTATTTCAAGTATTCCATGGGATTAGACTTAGCACCGATTGAGGCTTAAGGTGGGGGCTCGAATCAAGGGATCCTTATATAAAGTCTTGGTCATTTAACTATGTGCCACCATAGGTGTATATTATTTCACTAAATGGGCTTTACTAGTGGATCCTTCTAGGACAAGTTACCCACAATATGGAGTCAAGTATGATTTACCTTGGCAAGTAGACCACTCCTTCTCTGGTGGGGACACATGCATCAGGATTCCAAGTAGTATCTCACTTGGTTTTATGTGTCGATTAAGGACTCCTCCCACACACACACACACACACACACACACACACACACACACACACACACACACA
>JAOTQR010024533.1:0-16745 GCA_025774065.1 Solanum ossicruentum
TATAATTAGAGGATTTTGGTTGCTTGGAGGGAAGATAGATGTGAAGTAATTATTAAGAATGAAATTGACCAAGCCGTAACATGCTTGGTAAAGAATGTGAAAATGAGGAAAGAGTTTCTATGCACCTTTGTATATGCTTAATATGGAAGGGAAGAAAGGAAAGAGCAATGAAAGTACATGTCACAATGGAGCACTAGTATGGATAAACCTTGGATCACTCTTGGTGATTTCAATAATGTACTACACTGCAATGATAGAATAGGGGGTTGCAGTAATATTAGCAGAAGTGGTTGATTTCCAAGAATTCTTGCAAACATATATGTTAGAGGAAATGAGTAGAAATGGTTAGAATTACACATGGAATGATAAAGGGGCATGAATAGAATTTTTCTCCAAAATTGATTGGTCTTTTACCAATGTAGAGTGGATGGATGAGATGCCTGATTGTAGAACAACCTTTCTAAATAAAGGAGTGAGTGACCATTGTCCCATACATATGAAAGAGGTTGGATTAGTAACTAGTTAAGGAATTAAGTTTAAATATTACAGTACGTGGAGTACCTATAAGCAGTTCAAGAATATTGTTCACAGTTGTTTGCACAGACACTTTAAAGGATGCAAGATGTATCAGATTGTCCAAAAACTGAAGATCCTAAAAATGGAACTAAGGAAGTTGCACATATAGAACTTTAGTTGCATATAAGAGGAAGTAAACGAGTTAAGGGAGAAACTACAAAAGGTTTAGGGAAAATTGCAAGCAGATCCTCTGAACAAATGCATACAACAGGAGGAACATGAAGCTGGCAAGGAGTTCAAGAGGGTGCGCTACCTAGCTGAAATGATGCTGCAACAAAAGAGTAAAGCAACATGGCTCAAAGTAGGAGACAACAACAAAAGGTATTTCCACTATGTGTTAAAGCAGGAGTAAAACAAACAATTACTCAATTATAAGATGAGAACTTGGAAATGCAAACACAGCCAGATCAGATTGCAAAGATATTTGTTAGGTATTACTCTAAACTTCTTGGGGGGGGGGGGGGAAGGTGATGGGGAAAGATAACAGGCTGAAAGAACTATTTTGGGAGATGGCCATATATTGTCCATAGAACAATAATTATCTTTGATGGAACTAGTCATAAGGTAGGGAACAAAAGAAGCAATGTTCAGTATAAAGAGTACTAAGAGTGCAGGGCTTGATGGATATAGTAGTGGTTTCTATAAAGATGCTTGGGATGTAGTATGGTATGATGCAACTAATGTAGTGCTGGAATTCATCCAAAATGGGAAACTGTTAGGGCAGATAAATGCAGCAATAATTTCTTTAATTCCTAAAGTAAAGAATCTGAATTCTCCAAGTCAATATAGGTCTATCTCTTGCTATAATGTGCTTTACAAAGTAATCTCTAAAGCATTGTGCCAAAGGTTAAGAAGGGTGTTACCCTTTATGATTGGCAACACACAAGCTGCTTTTATTGAAGGTCGATCACTTGTCATAATGCAATGATCTGTCATGATATCTTAAGATATTATATGAAAAAAAACCACCCCTAGGTGCATGATGAAAATTGACCTAAGGAAAGTATATGATTTGGTAAGATGGGAAGTTGTGGAGGAAATCCTAATGGGGTATGGGTTTCCTATGAAGTTCTGTCAACTGATTATGAGTTGTATAACTTCAACAAAATTTACACTTAGAATAAATGGGAGTAATTATGGGTACTTTGCAGGGAAAATGGGACTAAGGCAAGGGGACCCTATTTCACCCCCATTATTTGTGCTAGTGATGGAGTATCTCTCAAGAATGTTAAAGAAGATAGGGAAACTTCCAGACTTTAGATTCCACCCAATGCATAAGAAGTAAAACCTGAGCTACCTTATTTTTGCGGATGACTTGAGGATATTTAGTAAATGTCAAGAGGCATCTATGCAGAGAATTAGAGAAGTTCTATATTACTTTTCATGAGTAACAACTTTGACAGCAAATATAGAGAAGTCTGGCATCTTCATAGCTGGGTTATTTGAAGATGTCAAGACCAAGTTACTAGAAATAACAGGATATAAGGAGGGTGAGTTTCCAATTAGATATCTGGGACTTCCTTTATCCCCAAGAAAGTGGACCAAAATGGAATGTAACCAACTGTGTTTAAAGATTACTGAAAGGATTAAAATAGTAGCAAACAAACACCTTTCTTATGCTGGGAAATTGCAAGTTATTATCTCAATGCTATTCTCTATACATAATTTTTGGGGAGCTGTCTTCATACTACCACAAAGTATGGTTAAGGAGATTGATAGAAAGTGCAAGGATTACCATCTGGGGAGTTCAGAAGGGAAAAGGAAACAACACTAGTGTCTTGGGAAAGCATTTGTAAACCTAAGAGACAAGGGGGGCTAAACATCAAAAGTTACAAGCACGGGAACATGATATCAGTTCGAAAACACATCTGGATATTAATGGAAAACAAAGAGGTTCTATGGGTGAAGTGGGTTAATGAAATATATATACAAGAAGGCAAATATTTTTTGATAAGCACATCTCCTGGAGACTACAATTGGTACTGGAAAACACTACACAAGCTGAAGTTAAAGATGAGTGATTGGTACATTGATGGGAAGTATAGTATCAAAAGGAATGATAAATACGCAATTGCAGAAGGATATGAGAAGTTGAGTGGGATAGAGCAAAAATGGGACATTGCTGAACTATTATGGAACAGATTTGCATTGCCAAAACACTGCTTCATTAGTTGGCTAATCGTCAGGAAAAGAGTACTCACAAAAGATAGGCTTCAAGGCATGGGAATAGAGATCGAGGACAAAAACTGCTCCTTATGCAATAGGTCGATTCTAAAACCATTGAGCATCTATTTGTCACTTGTTTGTGGTTTGCAGGGATATGGAAGGATATACAATAATGGCTAGGGATAATCTTATCAAATGGATGAGCTAAGGAAACGTTATTGGCAATAAAGAAGAAGAACTGGATCCGAGAAAAAAAGAGTTGATAACTGCAGCATATGAGGTTGTCCTATATCACACATGGATTGCAAGAAATGAGATGGTTTTCAAGAAAGTAAGGAAAGATCGAAAGATGATAACTCAACAAGTGAAGCAACTATTGAAAGATCGAGTGACTGGAGAATAGGGAACGAAGGATGAAATGCTTAGCTTTAATACAAAGAATAGGCACTTGATTTCGAGTGAGAGTCATTGTTACTGATACCAGTTTGTTGGTAATCAGGACACAAACACTTTATGATGTAAAGGTTTTTTTGATCGTTCTGGAAACAAAGTTCACCTTATTTTCTTAAAAAAAAAAAAGATTACAAGGCAATATTTAATGCAAGATGCAAATGGGACAGTTCCTAAACACTTTTCTTGCAACAATAGATGCATCAGTAAGAGTAGACACCTCATAAGACTCATACAACAATTCGAGCTCAATATGTTTATTCATTAAGAGTAGTAACAAAAGAAAGAGTAGCACCCGGGTCTATCAATACATACACATCAAAATCAAGGACTTCTAACATACAGGTGACGACATTAGGTGCCTCCTCAACCCCTTGCCTCCCATGTAAAACATAAAACTAATTGTGCTTTGGGGCACCACCTTGTTGGCCTCCTCTACAAAAAGGAACTATATTAGCACCCCGGTCTTGAGGACAAACATTCTTACCCTTGTTGCGATTTCGTGGACAATCAACCATCCGGTGTCCTCCCTTCGTACAACTAAAATAAGCATTAGTATACCTCAAGCATAGGCCACCATGACCCTTACCATACTTAGGACACCCGAGTCTAGGCATCACAGCACCAACCTCTTAGGGCCTTAGGTAGTCATAGAAAAATCTTCCACTAGGAGCATTAGAAGACCCTTGGCCTTGGTGAAACTGGCCACCTTGGCGACTTTGGAACTTACCATCAAAGCAGGCCTTCTAGACCTCATGACCCCTTCTCTTCCTTAATTTCTCTCCCTCCATTTGTTCGGCATAAGTCATTAAGCAGGACAAATCCATGTCACTAATCAACATAGCGGATCGGCACTCCTCACTCACCAAGTCGGTTACACCCATCACGAACTTGTTCATTCTAGACCTTGGGTCAACAATCAAGTGTGGAGCATATTTTGAGATCTGGTTGAACTTAAGGGCATACTCCCTCACGCTTATGGATCCTTGCTTCAAATTCATGAAATCCACCATTCAGGCTCTCTAAGCTCAAGAGGAAAGAACCGATTGAGGAAAGCCGCCTTAAACTCCTCCTATAGAACCACATTGTTGTTTCCCTTCTCCTCCTTCAATTAAGTGTACCATATTTGAGCCACCCCTTGAGTTAGTAAGCCGCGAACTCCTCCTTTTCTTCCAATCTCACACCCATAATAGACAATACTTTGTAAAACTCATCAATAAGTTCTTGAGGGTCCTCATTCACCTTAGACCCATTGAACTCTAGTGGTTTCACCCTCATGAAGTACCTCACCCGAGATCCGGAGTAGAAGCATGAGGGGCTTGGGCCTCTTGGTTGGCTTGATTAGACACAACTTAAGCTAGCAAATTAAGAGCATCCCGAAGCTCACCATGAGCCGATTGTTCCTCGAGTGTGCGGGCCCATCTCACTCTTGTGTTAAGCATAATCTAGAATAACAAAGAACAATCATTAGGGGAGGCATAATCTAGAATAGCAAAGAACAATCATTAGGGGGAATAACCATACCTTAACTTCTATAGCACGACATAGAGTAAGAAGTAGGGAAACATTTTCTAAAAAGTCTCATAGCCTCTTACTCATAGCCATGGTGCATAACACTACCATGAATAAGACTCTAATCAACGCGATGTGTTGTATGCCGAAGACCATTAATAACCTTGTGATCTAATACCAAGTTTGTCACAACCCAAGTCTAGGGCCTAGACGTGACACTGCGAATAGGTAACCCGAAGGGACCCCAAACAAGCCTTTTTACATATCATTATACATCCTTGGTCGCGAAATCATTAAAACACAACAACTAGAGATAGTTAAAAGGGGGACATTGGACTAAGGGGCATCTTTCATTTCATAGAAACATAATAAGCTCAAGAGAGTATAACATTAATACATCATAAGGTTCCAACAACACCTCTACTACATAGATAAGAGCGGGGGACCAAGCTAAGAAACCAGGCTCACCCCTCTTAGTCATAGGCATACATCAAAGAAAAGAGTCTTAACACATAGCATAGGATCAAAGACATTGTCCCTGGAATGGAGGACTCAGCATACTTGCTATGAGAGATATCACACTAGCCACGTGGAGGAGGAAGATGATCAAGTGGGGTTGCATAATTAAGCAATGGATGATCATATAACAATATGGCATGCATGAATAATCATATAACAATATGGCATACATAAATGATACTTAAAGTAGACATGCTTACATATAGAACATATTACATGTGTTCGAATAGACCCTCATCATAGACAAACAACTGAGTATTTAGAATCTAAGGTAGACCACTCCTTGGAAGTGATTGAGGTATAAACCCCTCAATTGCTTGATGGCTTACCACTCCTATCCAAAGTGATTGAGGTACTAACCCCTCAATCGGTTGATCGATCACCACCCTTATCCAAGGTGACTGAGGTACCAACCCCTCAATTAGTTGATGGCTTACCACCCCCATCCGAGATGACTGAGGTACCAACCCCTCAATTGGTTGATGGCTTACCACTCCCATCTAGGTGATTGAGCCATCACCCCTCAATTGGATATGGTCAACTAACAACCAATAGATACTTCTCATGGAATCAAAACATACATATCATCCTTTCATCATCATAAGGTCGCTTAACTCATATGCGAAACATTAGGCCTTCAACAACTCAATATACATTAACCGGACCTTTTATTAGACACTTGGTAGGTATGCAATGCTATTATAAAACCCTGCAATTCAAGAGTGAAATCATACAAGAAAACATAATAAAAAACCACCTGCCAACACTTGGTAATATCCTCATGCAACATACATCAAAATCCTTCATCAAATCTTAAGATAGATATAATATCATAGCTCAAAACATGCTTAAACAGTTACACTTTCACAAAACCCCAACATAGTTCATAGTCAAATTTATAATAGAAGACCCATAAGTAAAATCAACTTAGAAACATGTATTTTAGGTAAAAAGGAAACTTAGACACCATGGGTGAAAGGACTTAATGGTTGAAACCCACATACCTTGACTTTGGAGAATCCTTGATGAAGATTGAAAATCAAGACATAAAGCTTGAGAGAAATCCTTAACATCCAAATGAATTTTGGGACTTGAAATTTGGGATGAAATATTTTTTTAAGTGTTGGAGAGAGTATTTGGGAATGTCTTATATGATATGAAGGTGAAATATGCTAAGTATAGGTATGTTCACTCATGGAAGGCTTTGTCCAAAGACTTAAAGGCCTTGGACCAGGCAAGAAATAACAGGCCAAAATAACATTGATCCATGCCCTGTTGCATCGCGCCAGGGCACGAATCGTCATTGAAATTTGCAAATTGTGGATTTTCGAATTTGGATATGGTTTTTGCTCTCAAATCAGGATTAGATCAACAAAACATCTTGATATTCATAACACGTAAAAGAGTCAAAGCTCAAAGCATAAGAATATCAATTGTTCTAACAACACCTCTAAACGTAGATTGGAGTGGGGGCCAAGACACTTTTTGGGTTCATCCTCATAGAATCAAATGTTCAACATAAAGAAATAACAAAAGGTAAGAGTAACATAGATAGAATCCCCAGACTTAAGGAATCACCAATACATAATGATCAAGAGGTGCTCTGGTTCATACATGATAACATCATGTAGGCATAGAGTATGCATTAGTACGTTTGAATGTCCTAAGTATGTAGGATCAGATGCAACAAGACATAGGCAACATAGTCAAAATGCATAATCTTAGACACTAGATAAGTATAATATCAATATGACATGCATTATCAATGCTTGAAATAAAACATGATTGTAAAATGTCTAACCTGAAAATATAGATTACATGTGTAGGAAGAGACAATAATCATAGACCAAGCAAGCTATTACTTGGAATCCAAGGCATGTCACCCCTTGGAAGGTGATTGAGGTAGATACCCCTCAATATGGTAGTGTAGGCATGTCACCCCCCGACAAGATGGTCAAGGTATCTAGCCCTCAACATTATAGTACAGGCATGTCACCCCCGACATGGTGATTGAGGTATCTACCTATTAATATGGTAGTATGGGCATGTCACCTCTCGATAAGGTAATAGAGGTACATACCCCTCAACAAGTTAGTACATGTATGTCACCCCTCCTCTCGAAAAGGTAATTAAGGCATGTCACCCCCACAATAATATGTGATCAACTTGCAACACCATATATACTTTGATGAATTCAATGCATAGATACAATCCTTTAATCATCATAAAGTCCCTTGACTCATAAACCATGTAATAGATCATCAATAACTTAAGAATCCTTATGAAGATATTTTATCAAACACTTAGCGGGTGTGTAATCCTAGTGCAAAATCATGTAATCCAAGAGCGAAATAATATGAGAAAACTCAACATAAATCAACCCACCAACACATAGTAAAACCCTCATGTAAGATACCTTGAAATCCATCATCAAGTCTCATAATAGATCATAGATTCATAGCTCAAAACATGCATAAACAATCAATATTTTATCAAACCCCAACATAGTTTATGATCAAAATTCACAATAAGAAATACACATAGATAATCCAGCTTAAAACATGCATTTTTTTATAAGAAGGAAGGTTGGACACCATGGGCAAAAGGAACCAATGATTGAAACTCATATACCTCAATCTTGGGTTTTCTTGATGCAATCTTGAAGGAGACTAGAAGTTTGAATAGACTTCTTGAGATTCATAATTAATCTTGGGTCACTTGAATTTGGATGAAATATTTGGTTACGTGTTGGAGAGGGTTTTACGAGGTCTTGAGTGATATAGAGTTGAAAAAGGGCTAAGTATAGGTGTTTTTACGCATAAGTGCACAAGGGGTTATGACCTCAAGCCCCTTGGGATGAAACATCATTACAAAGAAAAATTAACACTGATTCATGCCCCTTGCATGTCACGGCAAAGGGCGTGGATCGCCACTAGAAATCGAATATTTTGAAAATCATTTTTGCCATGGGTCCTCTAAAATCGGAGTTATACCCATTTTCCACTCAATTTTGTCCCCTGATCACGAATATGAAGTCGGAGTTTTGATATCACACACAGATTTTGAGATGTATGAAAATTACGATTATAGGCATTTCCAAAGCACATTTTTGGGACATTTCACATTAGTATAAAAATCCAATGCCCATTTAAGCGTGAGGCCTTCATTCTTTGGCCATTTTCAAGCTCAAAAACACTCAAAACCCTCTCAAAACCTCTCCCAAAACATTATCAATCCTCCATTCAAATTCAAGGATTTCAAGAGCAAGTTTTAGAATTCAAGAACCCAATATTAACTTCAAGTCTTCCACAAATCAATTTCAAGAAATTCAATGTTTAAGTTGCTTCCACGTATGAAGCTAAGCCTCCCCTCTTCATTAAATTCTAGGATTTTAAAACTGAATACTTTATGGGTAAACTTTACATGCAGTATAAGAATAATTGAAGTTGTATTCTTCAAGTGTTGATTAAATATGCATGAATGCCTATTGAAGCTATTTCCATGAGTTGATTTATACCTATTGAGGTTGTGGATGACAGGAATTACGAGACTATAAATGATGGTGAATTTTAAGATGTTTTCATGATACCCAAATTTGGGGGTTTTCTTGCTATGTTAGTGGGTGGATTTAAATGACTTGAAATTAAGTTGACTTTTACTCCTTCTTGTCCTATACTCCTAAATTTCATGATTTTAAGCATAAGTATGTATACCCACCATGTTTGAGTAAATTTGCATGTTTATAAATCTTACGTTGATGAATGGTTATTGCATAATTTGAAAGACAAGAGTTCTTATGATAAGTTATGGGCTCCAAAACATGTATTGAATTCATGATAAGTCTCTATGATATAAAACTGAATTATTGAGCTCTTATTCTTTGTTTTATGTTCATGCAAATTGTTAAGCCTACTAGAAGGGGTTATGAACTATGTTGTATGCCTCATCCTCTAGTATAAGGAAAATGTCTACATGAAGGGGTTATGAACTATGTTATATGCCTCACCCTCATGTACGACTTAATATTATGCATCATCTTATGCACACATGAAGGAGTTATGACCTCTAGTACAAAGTATTTTGGTGAGCAATTCATGTCACTTCATTTTGTAGAACAAGTTATGCAATTATGATTAGTCTCAAGCATGTTGATACCTAAGAATTGATTATACACGTCATATTGAGCTCATGCTTATCGATTATGGTTATGCATCTTGATTATTATTCTTATGTTTTTTTTTTGAATTGCACCCCGCATACTTAGTAGATTCCAAGTACTAACGCATACTCTATGCCTACATGATATCACCATGTAGGGACTGAAGCTCCTAGTGATCCTCTTCCACGTGGCTAGCTGGATCATTGAAGTTAGCTGGTGGTGAGTCCTCACATCTAGAGAAAATATCTATTTCCTTTTATGCCTATGTTAAGACTTTATCTATATTCTTGGATACTAATCTATGAGGGTGAGCATGGGAGATGTCTTGGCCCCGCCCCAACTATTAGTAGGTGTCATTGAATAATACGTTGGTTTGTATTTATGAAAGACTCCCTTAGTCCCGCTTCCGTTATGTTCCACATTACTTGTTTGTTATCTTATTTTGCTTCCACAACCAAGGATATGTATGTGATATGCTAAGAGGCTTGTTTGGGGCTCCTTCGGGTTACCCATTCGCCGTGTCACGTCTAGGACCTAGGTTTGGGTCTTCTTAAAAATAGCATTAAATAGTTTCTTAAAAAAATTAATAATCTGTAAAAGATCCAAAGTAAATTAAAACAAAATGTCCTAGTATGACTCCTGGTAATTGTTTTGGAATATATCATAAGTAATTACTATAAAAATCTATACCTATATTAAAATTGTAAATAGAATAGAAATAATTTTTCACATATATGCAATACATAAAAAGATAATTAAAAAAAATTTAAAAATGAAAAAACCAAAGTGTATATATCACAGATCACTATAGAATCATGCCTCACCAAGGCCAAGTATACCATAACCTCGTTAATCACAAGTGCCCAGAGTACATAGACCATTACGACGAATCATAAATATCCAGGATACCCAAGCCCAGTCGAGTCATATCTATACTAGAGTCAGGATGCAGTACGAGATACAATCAATGCACAATCTCCTGGTCATCATATCTCAATACATATTGGCTATACACATTCATACAGGTATGAGTCAAATCAAAACACATGCCAGTCTCAAGGCACTAGTTCATATTTTGCCTTTCCAAGACTTTTCTCTATGTAAAGCAACTCATAGGGTAGCGTCGGTATAACCTAAGTTAAGGCCCAAGAGGCTAGATAAATGGTAGGATGCCACCTATCCAAAATCGTATCGAAGTCCAACTGCTATCAAGGATTTCGCCCAAGGCAACCATGTGCCTATTTACTGATAATGTGCATTTCTTTAAACAAGATGCTAGTTCCTAGGACTAGCCTGCATAAATAGTGTTTCATCACAGAAAACATCGGGAAGTGCATAGGATATAGCCTGAACCAAGTTACCAGGGTCACATTACCATCCCTAACAAAGCCATTGGCTTAGTAGCAGCAATTCTTGTATTACAAAGTGTAAAGCTTACTTAGGGGTGCACTATACCTATCCCCAGAACATAGTGTGCGTCTCCAGTCACTAACCAGTGGCATACGTACATAACAGATAACATCAATATATATGATCATATATAAGTCACAGGGAAGTGTAGAGTCATGTTTAAATGGGAAACTCTACCACAAGTAGTCATAATAGATATAGACCACATATACATATACCAACCAGATATAGATACTAGAGTCAGTGCATTAGGTAGCATACAATCATAAGTTACCCTTAATAGTAAGTATATCCTAGTAGCCTCAAACCAAACATACATACAGACAAGAGTCAAGTTCATTGTACATACTTATCAAATGTTCCCAACTCTAGCCAACCATTTTCAGGCCCTTTCTTAGTAATATAATGTAAGAACTCAGGTAATATAGCAACTATAAGCAACATAACCCTCAATACAACTACCACCCCATAACAGTATATATACACAACACATAGATCATATCTAGCCATACAAAACATATACTCCACAACTCAATCTATAAACAGTACATTCCTGTATATTCCAACTCAAAGATGCAAATATTTTAGCTCAGTCTAAGGTTTATAGAAATCTTAGCCTACCTGACATCCGATGTCTCTTGATCCGAGTCAATCCAACCAAGATTTTCCCCTCTGAATCACTTATTGATGTTGTTTAACTGTCAAATATACGCCACCAGATCATTATGACTGATTTGGTTGTAAAATCTCAGAAAATGGGTGAACTTATATCAATTACGACTAAAATGGAGAAAATTGGGGCCCATACCAGACATGATAAACCAACAACTAAAAAATAGTCCTCATATCAACTTGATTCCATCACCAAAATTTCGGCCCAAAACGGACATAAGAAGACCGAGAAAAGACCAAAAAATGAAGTTAAAAACTTAATTGGGAAAACATTCTTTTCAAAACTTTCTCAGTCAAAATTCTCAAAAACAAGACAAAATCATGGAACACCTAGCATATCACAGTATTCCTCTCGAAGAATAGAACAATTTAGGCACAAATTTCACTTAATTCTGTTTAGGAATGACCGAGATATTGCAATGTAAAATTTTCACTCATTTTCGATATATCATCAATGAAAAAGTAGAGATTTATCTCGAAATACCTTCCAATCCCCAAATCCAACTTCGCCACAATGTTTCTTGTGAAAAATTAAGTTATATAGCCTTTTAAATCACTCAAATCAGATTAAAAATGAGCTCGAAAATGCGGTAGATATTTGAGAAGCATATATATATATATATATATATCACTAGTTTTCCACTTTGGCCCAATGTAAGTACTTATTAAGCAATAAAATGGGGTCGTTGACCCAAATTCAATTTAAAAAAATTCCTGAAAAAGTTGCATATATATGTGTGTGTGTTGACACCTTGTTGCCATGTGGCAGCACCAAATTACTCCACGTGGCAGCAGCAGAATAGGCCATCTGGCTCCCTATGTTTCCATTAATCCTTCAATTGCTTTTTCGTTAATTCAGACTCATTCGAACTCCAATTTTCACAGCTAAACTATGTAACCCTATAGATTTCAACGTTTCAGATCCAACGGTACAACTATAATTTCCAATGGAGCTTCCTACGATAAATTATGGGTCTCACTTCTTTACCTGCAACTTTTAATGAAAAGCCCCCTGAGGTCAAATCACATTAGGAAGACCTTGGAATCAAACGAAGGGTCATCTTAGACCAAAATCAATATTCTAGAGCTAACTACTCTATCAAAATTTTCATCCAGGGCACAGTACCTGAGAGCATTGATTGGGTTTCTATTAACCTGTTCCGATGGCCAAATTTGCAATCTATGATATAATTGCACCAGACATGCTTTTAGCCTAATTCAAGTGTTTCGAAGCTAATGGAATCACCAAAATCTCGTTCTGAGGCCATTTACTAGGACTTTACCTGAAAACTCATTTTAGGGTATAAATGATATGCTGTAAAAAATACAACACTTTTGATTCTTAAAACTTGGAATTTTGTGTGTTTTCAATGCGATGTTTGTTCATTTTATGTGTTTTTGTGTTATATTTGCAGGATTCTAGGGTTAGCGTTGATTTTGGGAAGAAATACATAAATTACTGATTTTTGATGTAGTACTAGACCCTTTATGGGCTGTAAACCATTCTATGGGTCATGGAGTGGTTTCATGAACAAATCCAGTGAGAGGCTGATATTTTAAAATTGGTTCTACGAATATGCAGATAGGTCTGTAATAATTTATGAGTCGTAGACCATGGTTCGTGCCCTGAGGATAAGAGATTGAGACTTTCTAAAAATTCATCAGACAAACCCCCCTACAGGACATAAACCACTTTACGGGTCATAGAGGGAGTGTTGTAGACTTGAAGTCTCGAATTCCAACAACTTTGTATGAGACCCCAACTACGAGCCGTGGAATGCAATACGACCCGTAAATAAGTTCGTGAGGCATGCCGACCCAACAATCCTTTTTTGTTTAGGACATGTATTTTAAATATTATAAATATGTTTTTAGGTTATTTTTTGGATATTTTTGCATAGTACACAGAAAATTCAGTAATTAGAAAGAGAAATAGTGAGATTACATTGGAGAGTATTGAGAACACTTGTCCTTTGATTTCATCTGTAATCTTGTGATTCTCTTTGAAGTTGGATTTGCTTGATCTTAATTCAATTAAGTGCTTATTATGTTATTCCAATTCATAAGTCTTGCATCTAAACAAAGTATGAGCAACAAAGTCCATAACTAAGGTTGTGGGAAACATGAAGAACTAACAAAGAAAAACCAGATAATTCATAATTCTTGGAAAGTGTGCATATATGTATTAATTAATTCTCTTCATTTTGCATGTTTTATAGTGGTGGCCAACATTAGAAACCGCCTAGTGTTAGTGGTTGGACCAAGGTAGTAATGAATAGGAAAAGAGATTAGTTAACAAGATTCGATTGATGTGTTCTCTTCTAATCAACAAGACTAGGCCAAGCGAAGGTTGTATTGGGACTAACAAGTAAGGGTTGGTAATGCATACTATAGAGATGGGCCAAGTCACATAGTTAAATTGCCTCTCACCTTTGAAAAATGGTTTGGTGAACTTACCTTACCGTCCTACATGCTACACACTAGAAAAGAATTAGGTTATCCAGTGAAACTAAGTTAGGGAATCATGGGGAACACAATACCCTAGTTTCTCTCCATATTGATTTCACTCTTGTGTGTGCTAGTTTTACTTTTCCATTAATTATTGCAAACTACCCCCTTGGGGAATTAAGTCGGTTATCTACTCAAATTGCGATAATTAAATTACCTTTAGTCTACGTATTCCCTTGGGTTCAACCCTAACCTTGGTTAGGTTGTATTTATTGACAATGACCATTTTATCCTAAAAAAGGAGGTGTAACTTGGGCGACACCAAGATTTTGGCTCCTTTTTTTGGGAATACTACTAGACGTAATTAATTCCTAGTGATTTGGGCGTTAATCATTGTTTCCTACATTTTACATTTTTTTGTTATTTTTTCCTTTTTTCTAGGGTGTACGTGTAGTGTATGCCCAATACATAATGTCTAGAAAGACCCTTCATTCCGTTTGACCTAGAGATCCATACAACATTGAGAAGAATGCCCTAGGATAAAGCCAACAATATGGCCAACGCAACTCTGAACAGGAACGAGAATGAAAATGTTGATCATGCAAACCGACCTCCTCTTGAGGACATTGCTCCATAGCCATAGGATTTTAATGCTAATGTTTATCTGTGGAATCAATATAGGCTAAATACATAATTTCTAGGAAGACCCAATACATAATGTCTAGGAAAACCCTTGAAAATGTTGATCATGAGTGTACTTCCAATACATAATGTGTAGGAAGACCCTTGAATTCGTTTGACCTATAGATCCACATAACGTTGAGAAGAATGCCCTAGGATAACACCAACAATGTGGACAATGCAACTCTGAACAGGAATGAGAATGAAAATGTTGATCGTGAGAACCCACCTCCTCTTGAGGACATTGCTCTATAACCATAGGATTTTAATGCTAATATTTATTAGTGGAATCAATACAGGCTAAATCTTATGGCTATGGAGGTGATTGGAGCTATTTTGTTGCCACTACTACTGGCTGACACAAAGTTAGCAATCTTGAATGGGTTGTTTCAGATGTTGCAGAATCATAGGCTATTTGTGGCTTACCATCAGAGGATCATTATAGCCACCTACACAATGTTGCATTCGTCTGTAAGAGTGTAATGGAACACAAAATCTATCTATGGATGCTTCAGGACTTCATGTCTTCCCATTACCTCTTACTAGCAATGCAGCATTATCGCTATCTGAGCTCCTACAGAGTTTGATCACTAGTTGGGTAGATTTAGAGAAGGCCTTTTTTGGAGAGCTACTTTCCTAGGTCGAAGAAACTTATGTTAGAATGACCAGATCAACAACTTTGAGCAACTTCCCAGTGATTCGATCAGTACTACTTGGGAGCGATTCACCAAATGCTTGAGAAGTGTCCCAGACCACAAAGTGGTTGATGCTGCCTTAGTGGAGATCTTCTACCATGCCTTTGGCGGGAACAGTTAAGCTTGTGCTGACAAAATCATGGGCGCATGTTCCTAGATCAGCCATTCGCAAGGATAGAAAAAAGAATAGAGAGAATGGTCAAGACTAATCGTGCACGGGGGTAGAGAGACAGAGCATCTACCAAAAGTTCATATGTTGTTAGTGTTGGTTTGGAGCAAGCAAAGATCCACAAAGAAATTATGCAAGAGATTTCCCAAATTTGCAAAGGTATGGAGGCGAGATTTCACAAGTCAATGCAGTGGTTCGTCAACCTCCATGTGCACCCATGTATGATGAGCCTTATTAAGAGGAGGACATATGTTTTATTATTGATCAGATGGGGTGGGGGGGGTTCTCGGACCAATACCCAAGGATCTAATCAGGACTATTGGCACCAAGGTCAAAGAAACCGAGGTCGAAACTTCAATAGAGATGGAGCTTTCAGGGACAACCGCAGGGGATACTATGACCGAAATAGGGGCATAGAGAGAGATGCAGATTGAAGTCGCAGAGATGTTTTTAGAAATGGTCCTTATTGCCACAACCCAAGCCTACGGCCTAGGTGTGACACGGCAAATAGGGAACACAAAGGAACCCCAATCAAGCTTCTTAACATATCACTACACATCCTTGGTGGCAAAAGCAAATAAATATCGATAAAAGAGTATAAATAAGGGAAAATGGACTAAGGAAAATCTTTCATATCATAAAACATCAAGAGAGTCAAAGAGAATCAAACTCATAGCATCATTACATAACTTGTCCAACAATACCTCTAAGCATAGAACATAACGGGGGCCAATACAAGCAATCAGGCTCATCCTCATAGTCAAACATACAATAAAGGAAAGAGAGCCTTTATACATAGCATAAGATCAAAGACATTATCCCTAAAATTGAGGACTCGCCAACTTGCTTTGTAACGAAATCCTACTAGCTATGTGGAGGAGATGGATGGTCAAGTGGAGCTCCGGTTCCTAGATGGTGATATCATGTAGGTATAGAGTATGTGTTAGTATATTTTCATTTACTAGATATGTAGAATTCAATGCAATAAGAGATAGGCCAAGCAAACTTAGCACTTGGAATCCAAGGTAGACCACCTCTTAGAAGTGATTGAGGTACCAACCTTTCAATTGGTTGACGGATATGACCGACCTCTGTCAGAAGTGATTGAGGTACCAACCCCTTAGTTGGTTGATGGATTACCACCCCCATCCGAGGTAATTGAGGTACCAACCCCTCAACTAGTTGACAGACATGACCACCCCCATCTAGGTGATTGAGGCATCACCCCTCAATTATTTATGGTCAACTCAAAAAATAATAGATACTTCTCATGTAATCAACACATACA